>CAJDSM010069021.1:6319-20020 GCA_903981925.1 Ostrea lurida | reverse complement strand
CTACCTTTTTTAGTTCATTTCAAGAAAATGGCTGCCCCTCCATGAGTACACAATTTTAATTTCTTTGCTGATGAATAGTGTTTCAAGATCATCAAAGCAACTGTGTCGACTCGCCACTTGGATATGTTAACCCACCCCCCCCAATTAATACTTTATGATGTTAAGATAGAAGACTAAACAGCTGTGAATTGATAACAACTACTTGTAATTTGTACAATTCCCAAAAAAATAAATGATTTATTTTAGGTTTCTTAGATTACCTCAATCAAAATTTGTCGTATTGATAACACATGAAACAGGTGGATTTTATTTGATTATATTAACATCTTTAGTTTTGGTTTGCTGATGTAACAGAGAGGTTAAAAAATAACAAGTTTAAATTGCAACATGGCTTATAAACTGCTAGCCTTGAAACATTTGGAAAATATGAATAGAGTAGT
Source organism: Ostrea lurida (assembly GCA_903981925.1). Lineage (NCBI taxonomy): Eukaryota > Metazoa > Mollusca > Bivalvia > Ostreida > Ostreidae > Ostrea > Ostrea lurida. The sequence continues at coordinate 19,580 of CAJDSM010069021.1, read as the reverse complement.
AGCAGAGATTCCTCAAATTCACTCTCATACCATTGATTACGACACGAGTCAAAATGCATTAGGAAAATTACGGAGGCAGGTTAGTGCTGACGGATGACAATAATTCATGAACGAACATCTGGCTGATTGATGCCGTTTAATGCTTCTAATCAAAATCTTGATTCAAATAATAATTGCAATATTATAAATCCTGCAATTATGTAACTCGTATTTGTTAAACTTTTATTTTTCCGAATTCAATTTGTGTCAGCTACAGCTGTATTAGGCTTTAGCTAAACTGGAATTTTGGTCATAAAATTCTTTTAGGCTAAGCATTATATTACTTGAATTTCTTAAGTATTAAGTCATCAACTTATGTAAAAGTATGCTGTGCATTGAGAAATAAATATATATTTTGGTAGGAAATAGAAATAGGATGTTTTTGAAAGGGGGTGCAAACTTCGACTAAATTATGTTGAAATGATGTCGAGTGGATAATGTAATACGGGAATTGACAAAAAAGTAAGATGGGGGGGGGGGGTCAAGATTATGTGATATGACGAACAGGAATGGGATGGTGTACATGCTTTTGCCCCCCCCCACTACTTCAAAAGATGAGTTCCCTTCCCCCCAAGTCCTAGCGCCATGGGGAACTCCAATTTAACTTATAAAATGAAAAATTCGAGCAGCCATTCACCAAGCGCGGGGCAAAATAGACTCCCTATGGCTCACAATTATTGCACATTATTCCTAGCCGCCTAATACCTCCTGATTTTCACGCATACAACTACAATTGATCATAAATGGATTTTATGATCGACAAAGTGTTCCAACACTGGCTGGGTCATTAGGTTGCCAGTTCGACGCCGCTTCTTCTAGAATTCTTTTTGTCAACCTTTTTTGTTTACACCAATCTAAGTGTGATCTATCTACGAACTATTGGAGCCTCAAACTTAAAAAGGTGGGACAACCACATCATCTTTTCAATTGTATAATATGAAAAGTCAAGCATCATTTGAATGGAAAATTTGAGTTATGGTTTTCACTTAGCAACCAATTATATTATTGATAAGTTACACGAAAACGCGCTACAATCAATTATATAATATATGATTGTAATACATATTAGTGGTGTTACTCCCCTATGTTTTGTTTTACGACCTCATAGTATTGAGACCACTACTTCTTATTATTAAAAGATTTATTACATTCAGACAACCCTTAATTCACCACTGATATGTGAAATAGCTTTAAAGCCACTAGGAAGGACCCCTATTATGGGGCGAACATAAATTAAGGCGGACTCAGACAATTAGAAATTTCTGGACAAGCAAACATTCCTGATTATCCGAGCGCCATATTGATACCAACTGATCAATTACTTCCACGTCTTTGAAACTCTGTCGACGCAGACATAGACTTAGCTTAAACAAATCCCCTTAAGAAAATAAACCTTCTATAAGGCCGGTGTTATATACCCAGGGAATCTTATCGGACGATGCCTTCTGCACCTAACGCAGACCCAACCATCTGGGCTTCATTATTTAGATCTGCTAAGCACAGCCAGAGTGTAATAGCAGGCCCACTTTTTTTCACCAAAGGACCAAAACCACCCGGCTTTTGAAAAAAAATTTTCGAACAAATTGTTAAGATCAGACGGAAAGCTCATTGGGTTTGGCTCATATTTGAGGGACATCAAGGCAAGTAACAGTACTTCAAGTTTGATCCAACTATCGTTTCGATCAGGGGGTCTTGCACCCCACAGTCTCACGATCTTAATTAGGCAGCATGTTCGTAAATTCTACCCGTGTGGAGATCCGCGGTGATAGGTCCTCCCGCATCCGCCTTGGTATGATCGATACAAAGCAGTGCGATCTTGAAAATGGGCAGGTCTTCGGGACTCCGAGGACACGGTAAACAAACCGCAGGCACCCACTGTCACAGCATGGATTTGACCGAAAAAGAAAGATCCGCTCGTCATTGCTCAAAGGCCCGATAGGAAACCGAGCAGGTAGGCCTAAAATTCTGACCCAAGAAATCCATTCTACCGGCACCCATTGGTGACGTCTCCAAAGATGGTGAAATTTCATCCTGGTGGGACGGTCAAAACAATCAATAATAATCAAGCGTAAATTCTCACTGTTATAACGATCTTGTTGGACCAAAATAATGACCTACTCATTGATAGGGTACAAATGCATGGTTCGGTATATGTTTCACTAACCAATTGTTAGACGTTCACAAACACACTGATTTCCCGACTACAGGACTAGTTCCGACACTATACTAATGCATCAAGACTGTGGAGCTCACGGACAGGATGTGACCCGTCCTCGTCAAACCAGGAGGATGCTTTACGTCCTCCTAGCACCTGATCCCACCTTGCGTGGTGTCCAAGAGTCCGTGATTGCCCAACTCTTGCTTTAACAACCAAACAAATGTATTATATTTAGGAAACTACAAGAGAATAACTCACTGTTCGTATAAGTCTATGCATGTGCAATACATCAAAACCAGATGTGTTTATATTAGCAACTCAAAAAATAAGCGTGAAAAGCGGGAATAAAGAGAAAGCGACGTGGATCAAATAATTCGGCCGGACGGCAAACATAATACCTCTTGCTTTCACTCTTGTCCTCTCCAAACTCTATGATACGTAGGCGGTATTGCCTGTACTTTTTGTATGTTTTTAGGTAATTTTAGCAGGGCGTCAAATTTCTATGGGGCCAATTTTCAACGCGAGGGGAAGTCTGCGGATCATACAGGTCTGATCTGATGTTTCTACGAGAGGAAGTATAATACCCTCGTTTGTCATAGGATATTGACCCGATGGTCAATCGTCAGCTATAGACAAATTTTGAACCCGGATCGAAAATATTCTATGGGCGATCAGCTCTTTCTACGGTGTCACGTGTTAATCACGAGGACACCGTAGTAGCGAGAGTGTTTATCTGAAAGAACAGAATATATTTAATTCAAGGGGAGTATCCAATATGAAAATAAGACATCAATATTTAATTTAGTGAAAATAGTGTAGCCTTTCTCTGTGCCAAAAAAAACGTGTATATACGGGAACCCTAGCCCACAATTATTCAACATCTCAATATATTGACCACCATATAGCATCCAGCGCCTGTCACTTGGATAATCTAAGAACGAGTACCTAGAAATATCCGGACGCAAGTGTTTGGTTCGCCAGAATAGTTCAAGCGCAACCTTCAAGTGAATGCTAGAGTAGACACGATGTTGTCAGGCATTTTGTCAAATTTTTGTTGTTTGAAAAGGGCGGCTAAACAAGTTATTTTCTATGGTCAAAAAGAGAAAAAAAAGGCCAAAGAAAGAAAAAGCAGACATCACAAAAATACGAAATGTCAGAACAGGATACCTATATCTGAGTTACAAGGTTAAAAATAGCGCTCCATTCCTTTTTATAGTAAACAAGTCTTCGATGACCTTGTTTTTTGTTTTTTAAAGAATTGGTCCACAGAACAGTGCAATGCATAAAGCAAAATTGAGATAGTGAGAAACACTAGAAAAACTGATTTGAATTGTGCTAAGAATGAACTTGTTAACATTTTTAACAAAAAATTAAATAAATAAATATGATTGTTAATTACCTCAATCGACCTAAAAATACAGACCTAAGCGGTATCCAAATTTTGATGCACCAGAGTAGTAGCCTCGACAAAGTTTATGATTACTTTTCACCGGATGCTCAGCCGAAATGTTGAAAGGTCCTGAAACGATGGGAAAATAAAAACTTATTAAGGAAACATCGACCACAATGTAGGGGCAAAGAGAACTGGAAGCCAAGAAAGCACTTAAACTCCATCGACAAGGAATCAGAGCTAGCCGGGAGGAGGAATGAGCATCCTTAAAACTTTGATATAGTAAATTATCAAACGAACCTTAATTCACCACGGTGGTCCAAACAAATTAGGACTGGATCTTATCCGTATTCTCAAGCTGGAACGTAACATAAAGTCCAAACATAGGCAAACAATGATGGTCTGTTAAGAATATAAGAAAATTGAAATACAAAAGGTGAAGTAACATGTGTCGAAACATAATCTAATCCCGAAACAAAAAAACTATCAAACAAAAATCATGATACATAACGAACAGGCCACCACGCATGTATCGGACTTCGACGAAAGAAGCGAAGGTAGGATCATGGTGCCATAGGACAAATTAACCATCCTGCTGGCCTGGCAGACCAACGTAGCGACAAACCCCGCAAAGTAGACCCGTAGATACGAAACAAAGTAAACGGGATTACCCTGTAGTCCAAATCTAGCTAGGAAAATGACAACAGTCTAAAAGAGAAGGGGTAATAGGAAAGAAACATCCAGTCAACATATGAGGCGGACCTTCCACGTAACAATTGTAATGCTGGCAAAAACACCCAGCCCGGTAATTGATAGGTAACCCGTGTAGGAGAGTTGACGAAATGGCCGACCCTCTTAAACTGAAGATTCGAATAATAAGAGCCTATCGTAAGCAGGCAGCTTTTTGCCGCGTTAGAGATGACCTACGACTTACATAAAGTCTTTAAGCAGTTAGAAGCCATAAGGCATGCTCTGATCGATGTTTCGGAAAAACCTCAAACTGGGAGATAAGTACACAGTTATACATGTTAGAAAAGAGAATTGACAAATGATTGCAAAGTTTAACCCCAAAGGTGGGACGTTGACGATTAAGATGTAATGTACGTACGTGTTATCTTAAAAAACAAATATTCGCGTATGCATTTGGAGAGTCAGTGGCTCCGAAAATATCATAAGAATGATGTCAGGAATAATGACATGTGTAAAGTACCCCATACTCATTAACTGTAAATGAATGGATTGTTCAATACAAATGTAATATATTATTGACCTTAAGTAGGATTTCTAGCAATTATTAAAATGAACCACTGAAGTCTCTAATATTGTTTCGCAACTAAGCCATGCTGAGTCTGAAAGTCAATTGGACTTGTAATTCTTAACTCACCTTGAGATCATTATGATTTGTGAGATACCATGAGTGTATTCTTCATGACACACGTGTGGCCACCGCAATTTACTCGAAAGGAGAAGAAAAGTAAGGTTAGCGGATTAGGGAGATGCCAAAACCACAAACAGTTATTATAGCCCCACGGCCTGATCCAAACTTTGTTGTGCTCGACAGGTGTGCTCACTGACTGATTGCCCAACTCTTGTTTTTGTATTTAGTTTAAGGACTTACGAGATTGATCACTGTTCAAAGAAAACGAACACTGAACAATCTCGTCAAGTCCAAATAGAATGCAAAAAAATAAGAGTTGGAAAAAACACACCTGACACAACCAGAGGTAGGGATTCAAAGTGTCTAGGAAGGAGTAAGGCATCCACTGTTGACAGTCACACCCGCCGTGGGTCCATAGTCTTGACCAAGAAACGGAACAACTCCGTAGTCAAATCAGTAAGAGGTGGAAAACGGCTTAACCATTGGTATTGAAAACATCGGAATATGAATTGATTGATTGATTTTTATTGTTTATGTCCCACCGAGAATATTTCCACTTCATAGGAGAAGTCACCAATGCCGGTGAAGGATGCAAAATTTAGGCCTATGCTCGGCACTCAGGGCCTTTGAGCAGGGAGGGATCTTTATCTGCCAACCTGTTGTGACAGGACCTTCGGTTATCCGCGTCTCGTCCGAATGACCGGCCCATGTCAGTCGCCTCTTACGACACGCAAGGGGATGCTGAGGACCTATTCTAACCCAGATTTCTCACGGTTGAAAACACATCGTACAGCCATTTGTATACTTCTATTGGGGCTAGGTCATATTGGTAAACCTAATTGTATATAAACACCTATAAAACGAACCAGTAGATTATTTTTTATTATGGCGAATTAATTTGCTGCCTGTAACTTAAGAACGAATGGGGAGATTATGGTGAAAAACCCCCGCGAAATAGCGACAACAATGTCTGTATGTAAGCCGTTCCTCTACTCTCCCTGAAAAAAGGCTGATCATACGAGAACATGAATAGACTCTTGTGGAAGTTATTCGAAGATAAGTTGTGGACCGAATTTTAATACAACCGTACTCAAATGCAGGTGAAGCTGGTAGATTAATTGCGGGAATAAGATAATAACACCCCGGTTTCGTCTATCATGGTCAACATACGGTCCGAGCTAGGAGCCATAGTCGTTAATGTTTGATCATTGTTAAACAGAAACGAACTCATTGATCAAACCAGTGTGTTATCCAATTCTTGAACGACAGTATCCACCCAGGAAGAGGTCGTTTGATAAGGAAGGAATGACAGATAATGTCCTTATATTCATATAGTATAAGCAAGTGGAATAATAATTGTGATCTGTAAATAAAGAGCTTGATCTATAGAGAGATTGATTTTTTGGCAAAAACCATACCTTAAGGACTATGGATTAAATCTAATATACTTGACAGATTTCTTCTTGCGGAGGCTAAATTGGTCGCTTATTATGTTCTTGCCTTTCTCACGCTCATCCGTGACTGTTATGTCAGGGGCAAAGTCCGCGGTGCACTGGTATTGAAATGAAATAAACCTCGTACGTTGATCCAACCATAACGAGTGGCCAGAGTAATATTGACATTATCTTCAAGACCAACTTGTAGGCCCTGAACATGAAAGTTACAGAAGCGGTTGCACTAGTCCAATCCTCGCTCAGGGTGACTAAGACAGAATCCTTAAGAGATGCACAAGTTCGACGCAGCATGTATACTGGAAATAAAGAAGAAAAGTAACTATATAATACCCTCTCGCACAGGGTGATTGATGTTCATAAACTACCAGCTAAAGTAAATTTCAAAAAGATCCAGCTTATAAAACTCAAGTAAAGAATAATACATGTCTATACGGATTTGTGACTGTAGAGGTTAGTTTGGCAAGTTGTTCCAAACTGATCTCTGCTGTTTAGTAATCTCATGAGCCAAGGGTAAGTGCGCGGGAGTGCCGAGAGGTTATCAAAACACATACCTCCCCTCGCAAGATTGTGGCGATTTCTATTGGATACAACTCCTGATTTTTCGGACCACTTCTAGTCCAAAGAGTAATGCCTCTTAATATAGAGCAAAACTTTTCAATTAAAGAGATACCCAATATTATACAAGAAAATAACGATTGGCAAAGGTAAAAGATGTCATTAAATAACCGATACCCAGATAGCTTCGATAGACGAGAAAGCACGGTGTCCTTGTGAGAAAATCAAAAAAATAAGGCTTATCAAGGCAAGATAATGAACACTCGAACAATGCCAATAATCGAATCCTAATCTCAAGAGATTGACAGCAAAAACCATACGTGAGGACTTCTGGGGCATATTCACTGCAGCCCTCGCATCACACGCCCGTTATCCTACACAAAGCACACCAAGATGTTAAGCTTCTGGAGATTGCCCACCAAGATAAATATCTTAAGGTCCGAAACTGAGCGCGTCTAGGTGCCCCTCCTATGTCTTTATAACTGCATGTGCTCAAACAGACACTCACAACACGACACCCTATTCTGAGGTAAATTACAAGAGCGCAGTGAAGACCAACCCAGTACTGTTTTTACAAAATATATACAGGTCGATCGGCAGTGAGTTGTTTCTCCAAAACAATGGGGGTAGCTAACAAAGATGTGGTATTACAAGAGGACACCCGTCGATCTCAAGATGTGTTAAGTACGAGTGCTGTTCGACTCCCAGGAACCCACCCCTCTGGATCTAGCACACTGCTGTTTCATCCAATATTTAGCTAGATGAGCACAAAATAAATAATCGCCCAATTTTTATATAACCACAAAGTGAGTGAAATGTATCTCTGGATAAATTCTGCCTCTTTGGAGTTCACCCGAGAGCTGATCATGTGTCACGTACCCCTTATATCATCGTTTGTTATTTTAAGTTCACATAACATTTCGTGGATGAAGCCAGTTTGTACACGCAATGACCAAAGTGTATATAAGTCTGATAGATGACTATACTGTGGGAAAACCTGACCGTGTGCTCATGGGATATATTAGTTGATTTTCTCAAATTTAAAGTGTATATCATATTTTGAATTATCTCGCGCAAAATGGGCTAGGGTAGTATACTGAATGCCTGGTAGCGGAACATCAACACTAGCAAATTGCAATAATCGTGTGTAGCTTTGTGCACGATAGATTGAAACATCGATAATTTTACATAATTTCCGTATTTGTTTTCACTGTACATTCTTGTATGACCTGAAGGCCTTCTGACTAGAAGTCGTGGACGTTCATCAGTCTTTTCCAAGAGTAGTCTAAAATGATAGTTTTGCAGACTTCGAGTTGCCCTGGCTGAATATCTCTTCATAAATGAATGCGATATGTTTTGCTCCACCAATTTGAAATGGCCATCATCCTCAAGAGAGGTCTCTTGGCGTTGTTGTGCCATATCATTGTTTCGTTTTTTACTATAAATATTACATTTCGTTAACATGGTAAACGAATGTATGTGTGAAAATAAAAGAACTGAATTCCAACTGTTATCTCGGTATCTAGTGGTGATATCGCCATAATGTCAAATGTACAGTTACAAAAAAACAATGATATAGATTACAGACACGGAAAAATACAAAGTATTTCAAGACAATAAAGGCTTAGATTGATTGTGCATGATACAGGTAAACAATGATTTGGTTAATAGCATGTAATATTCTTAAAAAGTCTATTTATTACACAGTAGAAAAGTTACTTGGAAGCAATTTACTTGAGATTGTAGCCACTCAGCTCAAACCATACCTTTGGTAAACATACTTAGATAACTGCATCATACATTGTTTGAGCATAAATTATGTCATTACATAAATATCAGAGTTCCTACCAATTTTTAATGCATCCGTCAATTGCGCTTTATACCGACGAAAATTACTAGTCTCTTCAGTTAACGTGTCAACACTTTTTGTATTGGTTGGAGTCGATTGTATGTCTCTAAATTATAAAGCGGTATAATTAAAACGCACAAAATATCTTGAAAGTTCGCAACCATTATGAATGTGCCTGTAAACTACTGAACTACTATTAGCACAAAATACTAATATATGCTTCCCTTAAATTCCCAATGTTGTATATAGATGGTGTGGTGAGAACTTTTTTAGAGCAAACATCGAACCGCTCGAAAGAAAATACAAACATATTCCTCGTATTAACATTGACAATAAATATGAAAGAACGTTCGAAGATTAGGTTTGCCGGCCGATTTTGCCCAACCTCGTGTCATAGCGCATGAAATCCACAATTAAAATATAAACACAATTCTCATATAGTTAGTCGACAGGGTACTGATTCATTCGACTCACATTCGTCATTTTTTTGGGAACAAAAACCCGACAGGTTGCTTATAGGAGATTAGATTTTTGATATTAAAATTATTAGACGAAATAATTTAAGATGCAATTCGGCTCTAAACTTTATATAGCTATATTTTTCTTTATTGGATAGCATGAATGGAGCGGTCTTCGTGCAGGTCATACGAGAAAAGAGAACATTATTTCCGACATATATTTAACCCCCAATAAAACGATAAAACAGATAAATTAACACATTTGATGTCAAATTTTTGTTGTCACTATTTGATGTTTCTTAACTGCAGTTTTACGAATACGGATTGACTTTCCTGGCAAACATGTTGCTTTTAGGGAAAATACAAGTTAATGCCAAAAACAAATGCTTAACGGGGAATGATATCGGTACATTGTCTTAAATTAAAAATGATTATCGATATGGCATGTCCTCGCAGAGAACTTGCACTTCATACCTTTTCAAATATATATTAATTTAGCTTCAAGTCAAATTACCAAACTCAACATATTACCTTCATGTCAAAGCAACATCATTACTTGATATTATTATCTCATATGTCTTATTGTCAACTTTTCTACCTTGCTCAGAGCTTCAGGACTTGTGATTGTCATAGCGGAAATGAGAGATTTTAAAAAATTTTACCACACCTGTGGGAAAGAAAATAGAAGTGTTATTACAACAGTTTAAATATAAGGATCAGTTTTTCAATATTTGGAAAGTCTATCTGTTACAATACTCTCCGCAGCGGAAGAGTGCGAACCTGAAAAATTTAGCCCGTATAAAAAGACTCTTGGATAAAAATCAACGAAATAATAAATTATTTCACATTTCTGCGTCAAAACCATTACATTTTATAACTCTCCGTAGTACGGTACATCCTCAGTGCGGAAAGTCTGTTGTGACGCCTTTGAAACACGAGACTCCGTTGAGGAGCAAGATGAAACACCGCACGTTTTATTAATATGAGCGTGCACATGAAATCAAGTCTGTATGATGATCAATTTACACAGATGGTCATAAGGATATGTTCAATAATGGGCTAAATATAGATAACGAAACTCAAAAGTGTGATCAATTAAACATTTCTCTCCGAGGAGTCTCTTGTATCAAATTTTTGGCTCCTTGTTGATCATACTAGATTTAAATACATAACAATAAGGAGAGAAGCATGCATGCGTCAAATGAAGCTACCAACTGATATTTACTTGCACATATTGGCGCATTCATTCCTCATGACCGGTGGTAAGACCTACAAAAGATCTCTAGATTTACGCGTGCAGTACTCCAGAGTAGTTAATTTACCCCTTTGGGTTCTTCGAAACCAGCATATGGGTTCTAACTTTCACACAGCCATTAGCGCCATATACTCGCCAGGTGAATCCAAGTAACACATGCTCGTTTAACATATAACCATACGTTAGGCAAAATTTCTCTGGTGAACAACGGCTTTGTCTACTTAACGACATGGCTCATGAACACATTAGAATAATAAAAATAAATGTATTTATGAATTCTATGGAATTTTCAGTTTAATTCTGGATTGTCGGAGTTATTAAAATATTCACCAAAAGTCTTGTAGAGACTTCCCGCAGCGTCTATCTGTTAACTGCTTATCGCTAGCTGAACAACTAGTAGAATAATTATAATAACAAACATCAGTACCGTAATCTGAAAACCACATGGCGGCCCGTTAGAATTAGTTCACCATACAGTGAGACCGTGGGAAAAACCCGACTCGCTGGCTCCATGTCACAGCAGGTCGTGTGAAAAAAAAACGATCAAGATCTCTCCCTGCTCAAAGCTGAGTGTCCTAGCAGAGGCTAAAATTTGCCAGTCCTTCAACGTTAATTTGTTGACGGTCTCACATATGAGCTTGAAATATTCTCGGGGTGCAGACGTAAACAACGGAAATAATCCAGAGCAATTTCATGATCAAAGTATCTCTGTACGGTAGTCTTATAGAATTTATTAAACCCATTGATATATCAATTTGACAAGAGGTGGTAATACATATAGACATGGTATCTCTGCAATGCTCTCCAATTAATTAAGTGCAAGTCGTTTAAGTCATCCTGTCCGATCCGTTTAAAATGAGATCCCATTTCATATTATTTCCCTTTTTATATTTAACAAACTTTTGGTTTCAAATTGAGGTTCAATTTTTCCTGAGCCTCGTTGAAATGAATGAACGCACGCTGCTGATTAATTGGTATAGGGCGTTTCTTGATATGAATTTTATATTTAGCAGGTACGTTAATATAGACCAAGATACTTCTATTTCAAACGGTCTGGGAACAATATTGTGGCGTCAGAGAGCTTAATGCGCAAGGTAATGGTGTTTTTGCGGTAATACTACGAAGAGTATGTTAAGCTGCACACTTTAACACGCACGCATTTCTGCTCGATGTCACGACAACGGTATGGTATTGATATCAGTCTACTTAAAGGCAGCCAATTCCCTGGCCATTTAGAACGATTTAGCTTGCACCATTGTGTTCATAATTATCGTCTGATCTCTGTTCTAGCAATAGTTAGACTGCTCCGTGAGTCTCTTCCACTATTTTACTGATTTGACGTACGGTTAAGTATCTGATACGATAATCTTTTATAGCATGTATTGAAAAACATTGGAAGTTGATAAGGTTAACAAATTGTGAGACATACGTTGGACGTTTCGGGAGTGTTAAACATATCATCACATTTGGCATATCAATGTGATGCCTGTTAGATCCAAGAGAGGTTAAGCTACATGCATTCACTGCCTTACACTAGTGCCTCCATAGCAGTCTCCATCCTTACTGATGTAAGCTCACGGCTACTGCTCACAATATGTGTTATGCCCAACTCTTGTGATTTTGTATTCTATTGGATTTACCGAAGAGAGATTGATCACTGTTCGTTATCTTTACATAAAGTTGTCCCAGTTCATACCCAATGCATTTTCACACAAATTTATTTTCATGAATAACAAGAGGATATACAATTTATACATCTGATCCCAGATATCCCTATTTTGAAGGTTATGACATAAGGACAGTTGCTTAAAATATTCTTATTTCACTTCTTAGATGAACTGGTCGGCGAATAACCAAACCTTAGTCTTAAACGCATACAGAATTATTCATTTATTTGTGAATTTTAGATTTATAAGATAATTGTAAGATATAGCTACAAGCTCATACATTACTATCATAATTTGTGTTTTTTATATATACATAAATGATAAATTTTCTTCCTTGACAGGCGAGCGGTGAAGGCCACCTTTATCCTGGTGCCGCTTTTCGGGATCCAGTTGTTTGTTACCTTGTACCGTGTTCCAGTCAGTCAAGAGGGGGGAATAGAGTACGAAAGATTCGCCATAGTCGTAGATCACTCACAGGTAATCAGCATACTACCCATAATGTTCTGCGTCTCCGCGTTAAAGTTTGCGTGCGGAACAACCTCTGGCGGAAGTTTGGGTAATCAGCTCTTCGCGACTGGGAAGTCTTTGGTTCAAATCTAAGACCTGAAAATAGGTGGTGATTGCTCCTTTGCCAAAACGCTCGGCATTTAGAAGCGAGAGTCACGGGTCTTTCGGACATTACCTTAAATATGGAGGTCCCGTGTCACGGCAGGCATTGCCACGTGAAAGAACCCTCACTGCTAAGGCCATGAGCGCTAAGCATAGGTTTAAATTCGTGATACTTCACCTACAACTGGTGACATCTCAATATGAGCGAAATATTCTCGACGGGACGTAAAACAATCAANGGACGTAAAACAAACAAATAATCAATTAATCAATCAGAATATGAATTGTGGTTAAAAATAACATTATCGTAACCAACATTTCATGAGAAAATTGTAAATATTTTTAAATTACAAACAACTGTCTGTGGAATTTGAATATGTACATGTACTATGCTGAAATATTAAAGTAGTTTTTGAAATATGAATTATAGTATTGTTTGTGTAACACGC
>CAJDSM010069018.1:0-22792 GCA_903981925.1 Ostrea lurida | reverse complement strand
GTACGGTCGTTAATATAAGAAATGAAAAACGTTTTTTCAGTGAACATGGCATTATGAAATGCAATGCTCTGCTGGCATATTCTATGATGCGCGTTAGCGCATCCTAGGGAAATATGCCAGCAGGAGCAATTGCAATTCTTAATGCATGTTCACTAGAAAACACGTTATCTCATTTGTTATATTTGCATTTTGTTTTCCCTTTGTGGACTACCTGCATACATACATTTGTCGTTCGGGATCCGGAAATTATTTACAGCTAATTCCATCCTTCATTGCTTGCTGTGTCGTGAGTGAGTCTTAAATCACCTTAGATAAATTCATTTTCACATAAATAAAAACCGTTTGAACACTGTGTTTTAGGGTATTGTTTATATTTAAAGCTACGTCATGCCAGTAGTTTCCCGCTTTTCGTGGGGCTCCAAAACAGTTGCATATGGGGTCTAAGATTTTGATGAAATTTTGCATGGCTAAAAAGGTATATTAATTCCTCAAAGATTATATGTAGGAGAATTACGCAAAAAAAAAATTCTCAGAATGTGTACAAATTACACTGGAATGCGATAATGAGATTGCAAAGTGTGAGTTTGACTATCTCATTCATTATTCTGAAGATTGCCGATTATACGGCGGCTTTCGATGACGTAACAATTGCACTGATAGCTACTTCAACGTCACTTTGCTACACGTCATAGTACGTATACGTAACAATGCTAGCAAATGACCGTTAACCAACGTCAATAGGGATATTAGGTGGGAATAGCTTTTTTCTTGTCCTCCAGATTATTTGTTTTATATAGAGGCTAAAACATCAAAACGATTATTATTTCAAAAAGCTGCAGCTGTACATAAATAGTTGTATCAATAGTGCTTTTCTTGACATAACATCTTGTGAAGTTCATTTTTGAGATAAATGATTAACCCTTATGCATAAGAGTTATCGCCCTTGTGGAATGTAGAATTCCAACATTTAGCTTGCATTTCATATTTATTTTGGTATAGACAATCATTTTCAATACAAGATTATCGATTTTGTATTGATGTAGCTGTAGAATATAAAAAAATCTTTGAATGGGGTGTACTTTGGCCACAAACTACAAAAACAAAAATAGCATTTATGATTTAAACTATAATAACATAAAATCTTTTTTAAAATTTCGTATTAAGCATTTCCACCGCTATTTAACTATGACCTGTGAAGTTGCAAGAGCGGGGCATAGAATCTCAACTAGGTATATTTGCGTTCACAGATATCAAGTGTGAATCATAGCCTGTATCACGCAATTGATAAATATGCAGTACATATGATAGAGATTGCAGTGATACATGCAAATATAGACAGTTATAAGACGCCTTAATTACCCAGTATGACCTCACCATAGTTGAGTCAATGCATTGTCTGATGTGTTTCATTTAGCCGTTTTTTTCACCACTTGGATTTGAACTTCGTTTTACCTGATCAAAGCAATGGGCTCACGGCGGGGCTGGGACGGTCAAAAGGGATGCTTTTCTCTTCTGATTCCACCCTCTTGGTGTGTTGTCAGGGGTCCGGTGTTTGCCCAACTCTTGTTTTTTTTGATATCTCATAATTTGGGACTTACGAGATGTATCACTGTTCGTTTTTTGCCATATACTATTCGCTAGTGGGTCCGTTGACCAACTCTGAATTTGTATTACTGTTTAAGACTTATGGGGATTGGATACATCACATTATGGAGTACGATTAGCAACTACCTTCCTTGTACTTCACTAGAACAATATTTATATGTATTTTTAATCAATTTGAACAACAATTTCGTTAACGAATTTTAAAAGTTTGAAATATAAGAAACGGAATTTAAAGTCCTTATAGTGCAGGCATTGATGAACACCTCGCACAACGGTACCCCTAAGCACAATCACAGACAAGAAAGGCGGTATCGAAAATGGCTGTTTAATCGCATTCAAAACTTACATTTTGCAAGTTACATTATGATCACTTCAGAAATCATTTGTTAATTCAGCCCTGGAGCAGTCTTTGAATATTCCTGAACGATGGATCCATAACCTTAGAGAAGAGGAAGAAAATGAAGCCGTACGCTCAACTTCCGCTATGACGGTAGCATGTGTCGGAACGGCTTAGACCAAGAATAGACCTGGGTGATTTATGATGTAGAAATCGAAATGATGGAGGATGCATATAAGAGTAATGGACCGACATGGAAGAGACATGAATGTTCTTGTTGAGAGAGGTTGTGAGGAGACTAAGCTAGTGGACCAGGAGTATCTCTCATGATGACAACCATGTAGAGAGAGGAGGAGAGACTAGACAGGGAGTAGGGAGAGGAGGCTGGAGACAGAGAGATGGTGTGGAGTAGGGAGGCGAAAGAGGGAAGAGAGCGAGAGAGAGAGAGATAGAGAAGAGGAGAGAGAGAAGAGAGAGAGAGAGAGAGAGAAAGGATTGACGAGAGAGGAGAGAGACGTGCTACAGCTCATATATCGGTTATTATCACTCTTATTGTCTTTTTCACGGTCAAGTGGTCTGTCTTTATTTGTCTGTTTTGTCCATCCTGTAAACTTTTAACACCTTTCGGCGAGGAACCACAAAGCTAATTTCGGTCATGCTTGGAAAAAGGCGATTCAATTGACATATATATAACATCCTTTAAATAAGTGGTAAATAATTAAAATTTAATAAAATTGTATGTACATCATTTAAAACCTTTTCCAAAACTACTGTACAATCAACAAACTGGGTATCAAATCACCTTTGGTAAAGAGAACTACCAATTGTTCAATGAGGTACCAATACCTCTCTTCTCTCTCTCGTCTCTCTCTGTCTCTTCTCTCTCTCTACTCTCTCTCTCGTCTCTCTACTTCTCTCTCCTCTCTTCTCTCTCTTCCTCTCGTCTCTCTCTCTCTCTCTCTTCTCTCTCCACAAGGCAGAAGATATCTCGTCATTTATATGAAAAGTTCAAATTCCAGTGCTGGTCATTTAAAATCTCTCTTTCTCAGTAGCAACTGGAAGGTCAAAATGTACAGTAATGCAGTTCCGTACGTATTCATTTGGGCCACACACGTAGTGAACAAATTGAGATATACAGGATAACTATAAGTGATGATACAACGAACAGTGACCATCTCGTGAGTGCACAAAATACAAACAAGAGTTTGGGCAATAACATGTCATGTGGACACACCAGAAGGAGGGATCAGAGGACCATAGGTGAAGTAAGGCAGTCCTGTTGACGGTTCACACCCGCCGTGAGCCTATTCATAGTCTTGTATCATAGGATAACGCGAATTAATCGTAGTCAAATTTCAGCTGTGTGAAAAAGGCAATTACCTTAGAGACTTAAACAATTCCTACGGTAATTGACGAAATTCACTGTCCATGAGCAGACATTTTTTTGGAAAGTGACACGGGATTTGTGGAAAGAGGTGGGGCTCATGGTATAAGGATGGCAAACTAGATCGTCAAACGAGCATGAAGAATTTGGCGACATATGCTGAATATACTAATTGAACAGGTTTGCAATACGTTTTGTATTACACTACTGCAAAGCTCAGCAACGCCTGTATAATCTCCTAGCCTGTCTCCCGATTCAGAAACTGATCATACGGCAGACAAGATTTTGACCTAGGCGTTACGCTGCAATACTGTGCATGTCCGCGTGTTTTTATATTTTTATGATTGATGAATTCGAATTAAAAGAGTAATCGGGAGGGCTACAGGTTCCTGCCCGATATCGGGAATAAATTTGAGAAGACGTACACGACCACATGTTTACTCACGGGTTAGAATGATGGTAAGACTAGTGATGGCTACTTTTAATGGAAATATAGATACAGAATGATGAATGGCGTAAGGGTACCTGATACTGTTTGAGTCGCTTCTAAAACTACGCATGCCCATTGTGTCACCCTAAAGTATTCATTGAGATTGTTTGCTCTTGCCGTTAATGGTTATTTTCAATGAATATCCGAGTACGAAGCAGATATCGAATTTCTTATTTCTGGTTTACTGGGATATATCGAATCAAAAGATGAATTGAAAATGATTATATTGATAGATATAGAGAGGTCATGGTTATAGAGACATTTCGCAACTGTACCGTTACTTTCAGAGGCATCGCCTAGAGTTTATTATTCTTCCATATTTAGAAAGTTTTTTGAAAAACATAGGAATGGTCTTGCCCTTTAGTCTTTATCGTTATTTGAAAATATTTTAAAAAACAGAGTTTTAGCTATACAGAGGTGCACTCATTTATATCTGTTGCCTCCATTTATATATACTACAATTATTTTTGTTGAGAAGAATACCTGATCAACCAAAAAACTACAAAAATACTGTCAATGAAGAAACTACATTTATGTGATTTGCTGTTACATATATATCATAAATCTCTCTATAGATAGATATAATGTAACTTGGAGTCTATAGCCAGTGGAAATTCTGAATCAGATTAATTGTTTAGAGATTAAAAAATTGTTTTAACAATGATCATCATAGATATATTAAAAGTTTATTCATATTTTACCCATAATTCGGTGGTTGCACGAGCATATCTGCAGACTGTCTATAATGTTACTCAAGGTGACTTATCCTTCATAATCTTGATGCAATGGGTCTCGTGTATAATGTTTTCGACACTATTACGTGTTGATGTTGTTTGTTTGAAATTCGATCATAATCATGGGATTTCAAACTATATGGGATACTAGGAGTTCATTAAAGGATTTATGATATATGCACATCTCTGGATGTATAACCGGACAGCCAATATATCTTTAAAATCTATTTGCTTCGCTCAGCGGGAATAACCTTCTGAACGATCTGCTCTCCATGTTGTCAATATTTTCGAGATTATTGGAGGATAGCATGGGCTTGTGGAACTATTACTAGAGTCTCCAGCAAAGGTATCTTTGGTTTGTATGTTTATTTGTCGTATAGAAGTGTATGCGGAATGCGAGCTAATTGGATTCCAAGTAAATCGATATTGCCAACGCTCCTCGCATCCCATTGAGTGGCTAATTAAATGTGTTGTAATATAAACATCCGTTGACGTGATTAATTTTGATAATGCAATCTCTCTACCGTCTTGAAAGACTAAAAAGATGGTGATGTATTCGCTCGCGGCGATTTATCCTCCAAGAGTGAGTTAATTCACCCAACATTCTGTTTAAAATGCAGATTGTATACTGAGCCTTACAAAGACAATATTGTTAAAAGCTTTGTCAGCTGGAACTAAAACATTATTCCTTAATGTACTATCTAATTCTTTGATCACTTCTGGTTTACGAAACGACAAGAAGGTTAGGATGGTACGCATTATTGTTGTGCTAATCATAAAATAAGTATTGTTCTCAAGACATGTTTTGACCGGTTGATTATTAATATTTTATCTCTTCTCGATTACAAAGTGTGGTAATCGAAAGATATTCTCATTTCGATTACATGTTCCAAGGACCACCCTATCTGTAGCATAATCTCTTTGGGCAGATTCATTAGGCATTGGAGACTGATGTTCTGTCTTGCCATTTTTGTAAGACACGAAAGGTTCCTACCGTGTCTAGGTACGCTTAATAGAGGTGATTCAGAATTAGAATCTCCTCATCTCTCCAGCTATATAAACTAACCTTTTCTTATCAAGGTGTATGTCTCAGATCAGGAATTATATTAGTTTGGAATAGGAAAGACGAAGAAGATATCAAGTGTGTGCGGATTAACGTATAAGGTCTGGTTTCAAGGTACTAAGAGATATCAGGGGCTACTGTAGTTCATCATTTGCTTGTAAATTAAAGTTTCGTATGCAAAATGATGGATCAATATTTTGTAGGACATGCATTGAGTGTAGGAAATCCGTTGTTTGTGATCGAATAAATGTTAGCTCACTAGGATCTATTTGACATGATCATCTCGATTACCATAATAACGTCGTACGATAAAACATTTGAGTTTATATGAAAAACCCGGATAGGAAAAGATTCCGCTAACTCGCTCAAGGGGTTTTGAACAGAGCGTGTGATGGGCAAACTAGATTTCAGGCTAGTATTTCTGGCATGTGGAAAGAATAAATTAAAAATGGGCGCCATAACAATGCTATTAAACGTAATCCATACTAGTTTCCCCAAAACGCACATACCAAAATTGGGAGTGTAAGGAGCAACACGGACCTCCGACAAAAGCGAAGGCAGGATCAAGAGTGCCACGGAGGAGTAAGCATCCTTCTGTGACGGTACCCCCGCGCTCTCGTCTTTGGAGCCCGTAGTCGGAAACAATAGGTAAACGGGGTTACCCGTCGTCACAGTTCTAGGTACGAAAGGGTATGAAACAAATCAGTCAACATATGGATTTAGTGATAATTTGTAATCGCAACAAGGTCATCTAGCGACCGTAGAATTTTGCTGAAAATGATGACTTTTAAACCGACCGTAAAATTTACGAAATGCTGCCTTTATTGTTTCCAAATTTCTAAAAGCTTACAAAGACAACAACCAAGTTCACCCTGTAATTACTCTTCCTACAATTAGATGAGGCAATATCGTTTTGATTTAAGAAATAAATCTTATAATTCCTTTTTTGATCGCGGTGTCAAAGAAAACATTGGACAAAAAAGTTTTTCATCAATGCGCTATGCGCATTGATAAAGTTTTATGTCACAATTGTTTCTTTGATACCGTGATTTAAAAAAAAAGATTTATAAGATTTATTTCTTATCATTGAAAAATGTTTTTAAATAGCAATTAAAACAAATAGTTTCTTCAGGAAACTTTTCACAACTCACGCCACCGTCTATCAGTACTGTCAGTACTTTGATTTAAAACTACATACGGATATTTCCTTTTCCATTTTTTGTTGAAGAAGCAAAGTTCTGTCTATTGTATCAAAAAATCTGTTCTTTAATTTATCGTAAGAAATGGTCATGTAAAGTGTTGAAAAGTCATACGTTTTTGATGTTGCTGAGTCGAGAAGAGTTCTACTAGACTTTTTTTTAATTTGATAGAATTCCTATTTGATTGAATTACACCTCTTCTTGTATATGGTGTTGCATAGTAAGTCTGAAGTTTCTCCTTCATAGCTGTCAAATATTCTCGTGAGGGGCAAAGAAAATTTCCTAGATCCAGCAATATATCTTTGCAAAGATTTTGTGAAGTATAAAACTGAAGCATGATTTTGAAGAATATCATCTTTTGAAAGATAATATTGGAGTATAGGTGGAATTGATAATACCAAGTTCGTTTAATATACGATTGTAATAATGAGCCTTACAAACAAAGGTAATGTTGTTACAAGCTTTGTCAGCTGGAACCAAAACATATATTAGAACTTATGTAACCTATCTAATATTATGTTATCACTTCTGGTTTACGAAACGCAGAAAGATATATGGTATGCACTTTTGCTTTGATGTGTCTAATGCGGGGTTTTAATATTCCTCGTGTACTTTATATCCATTCTGACAAGGCATCAAGTTGCCCTTTCCATAATCATCCCATTGTCTGGCATACTCTTCGACAGAACTCATAATAGAGATGAAGTTCTGTCGCCAATTGGAAAACCAAGATTCTCTGATGTAAGGGATAAATAACGAGATGATGTTGAATAGTTTAGAGAAAACATTCTCGGCCAGAGGAGGGGATGTTTTCTCTAAACTATTCAACATTATCGAGTTATATATCTTACTTTAAAAAATTCCCCTTGATGAACCTTAAGGACACATTGAGCCATTCATATATCCAACTTTGTAAAACAAAATAGCATATATCCAACAATAGCATTACACAATAGCCTAACCCGAACACCCCTATCATACATGGACTGGTGCTTCTGCTCACACCATTCCTAACATGTACCTTGACTGACATGCATTTCTGACGCGGATATTTTTTTTTTTATCAAAAGCTTTAGAGAACTCAAAACTCAGATGACATCGATAGTGATTTGAAAGATATTGAAGAAAGAAAGAAAAATCAGAAATTTTCACTTAGAAGTTTTCGATGTACGTAGTGAATAATTTGGTCAAACACGGATGATTTTTATGGAAACCTACGCAGAAAATATTTCTAAGGACGTAAAATATGATGACAAGGAAATGCTTTTTCCATAAAATCTATTTCTGATGCTGAGAGAGAAAAAATGCCAGATCAAGATTGCTATTGTATTTATTTGAATGGCTCCATGCATGTGTCTTTAAGGTGTCTTTGAGGTTCTACAAACTCATGATCAAAGTGAATGGGTTCATTCTCAGTGTGAATCAATCAAAATTCAAAAAGGAGATTAACCTGCATTCCACTTTCGTAAGAATTCAATGTTCCAAGTAAAGAAGTAGGCCACGAAGGGTGAAAATTGGCCCTGTAAAATGATAAAAATTAAAGTGGAATTTCAACAAATTATTTTCTGCAAAAATGATAGTCTATGTATGATAGTTTATTAGGGTGCATGGTAAAATTTTTTGAGTTTTGCATTGGTGTATCTGAGATCTATATGCCGTCCAATATCATGAAATAATCATGAATGCAAAAAATTTGCTTAAATCACCAACATTTTTTGATAAAAACGAAAATTCGTTGTAGAGCACAGAGGCTTGACAAGAAGTTGCTTAAAAAATTCGAACTTCTGGTATCATATTTAAACTGACACAAAATAAAATTCGTCCAAACCTGTGCTCTATAACGAATTTTTGTTTTTATCAAAAAAATGTGGCGATTTTAAGGTAGCACACTACACTAAAGCTTGTACTCTTTATAAAACACAACGTCGATTTAAATAGTTTGTGAAATAACTTGTTTGCAGGTCCCGAGTTCGAATCCTCCAGGGACTTTTGTTCATATTTACTGCGAGAATGTTTTGAAAATCATGTTTTTTGTGTAAAAATTTCATATTTCATATTTTCCACCATTTTCACATGTATAATTATTATATATCATCATATCTTTCATAATTAAATCATATCGTGCTGTTTTGAGAAAATTTTCCCAGATGTAGTGGGCCACCTTAAGCAAATTTTTGCATTTTATGATATGTCATGATGTTTGGGGCATTTTAAAAATCTTAGATACACCAATGTAAAACTCTAAAAATTTTATCATACATGGGCTATTATTTTTGCAAAAAATAATTTGTTGAAGTTTCACTTTCATTTTTACCATTTTATAGGACTGATTTCCACCCTTCCTGGGCCTACTCCTTTATGTCTTGATTTCTAAATAACTAATTACATGTACCTTTTTTAAGTCTTTTGAAAATACATTACTCATGCAAATGTCTTTATTTGTTGTTCATAAACCTTTGTGCACTGTTGGGTATTTAAAATATCCCACTAGTATTCATTGAAAAGTTGAAATACACTACAACAAATAACAATGGATGACGTCATCGAAGGTTTTTAAGTGTTTGTCTGTTCCTTTTACGTGTAATTGCATAATTGAGTAGCTATGTAGATTATCATGTTGACTGCTATTTGTAGATCCTGAGTTTAACTTCAATAGGGGCTTTAATTTTGTTCACATCACTTTCTACTAAAACTGTACAGTCTCGCTTTCTCAAGATTTCGAACAACTTCTCCTGATTTTTTTTTATCTACTCTTTTATTTTATAGTCTGCCTCGATATAAATGCTGATCACACGTAAAGCAGGGTCTTGTGTATCGTCAACTTCCAGTATTTATGTAGCAATATTCCATCATCACATGCATATGGGTGTGTATGTCTCTAAATTTATTCGATACGCAAGAGCTTGTTCTGCGTATGATCAGTTTTCGAATCGAAGTAGGCTACTGACAAACAAAATGTTGTTGCAAGGGTTTCAACAGTCACGTTTGAAGTCGGCATTTCGCAAATTCTATAGTCGTTATAACGATTTAGTTTGCCAGTATGACCTGTCATTTTGTCAAATGCTGTCTGATGTGTTTCAAAGCAATTGTTAAGCCGTTTTTCATACACTGATGTGACTACGGATTACTCCGTTTACCTGATCAACACAATCGGCTCACGGCAGGTGTGACCGGTCAACAGGGGATGCTTACTCCTTATAGACACCTGATCCCATATCTGGTGTGTCCAGGGGTCTGTGTTTGCCCAATCCTTGTTTTTGTATACTATTTGGGATTTACAGGATTGATCACTGTTCGTTATCTTTGCCTTTACTTTCAATAAAATATCAAAGTTTGAAGCAGATGTAAAAGACTATGTGGTGTCTAATTTCAAGTTCATTGGAATATATGAATGAAAATACGTATTGGTAACAAATAAAACGTTCGTTGATATCTAAACGTCGAACTGAAAGATATTTTTTTTTTCTTGTGAAAGGGTGATGACGAACAATGATCGATCTCATAACTGCAATAAGTACATGTAATACAAAATTAAGAAATGGGCAAATACGAACCCGTGGATATACCAGAAGTGGAATCAGGTCCATAGGAGGAGTAAACACCCCCTGTCGACCGGTCTCACCCGCTGTAAGCCCTAAATCTTGATCAGGTAAACGGGGTAATCTGTAGTCAAAATCAGTGTGCAGTGAACGGCCTAGCATTTGGTATGACACCGTCTGACAGCATTTGACGCAATATCAGGTTGTATTAGCAAACTACATCGTTTTCACGACAATATAATTTGCAAATGTGGACATTAAACGAGACTGTTGAACCCCCTGTAACATTAATTTACTTCTTAGTAGCCTTCCTCGATTTAAAAAATTATCGTAGGTAGAAAAGGTTAGGTTCTTTCGTATCGGATCAGTTGAGACATACACGCCATAACGTTTTTTGTCAGTAGCCTATCTCGATTTAAAACTCATCGTATGTAGAACAGGCTCTTGCGAATCGAATCAACTGAGAGACGTAAACGCCATGTGCAGGTGAAAATGGAATACTGCTATATAGATATGGGAAGTTGGCGATGGAGAAGCTGAAATCATCTCGTTTATGATTAAGTTGGGCTGTTGGTCGTTAGCATCTACATTGTATGTTCAATAAAATATATGAGTACGAAGCAGATGTGAAATACCCCATGGTGTCATTATGTCGAATCAACATATGAATGAAAATTACCATTGTCAATAGATTAATGTTTAAATGTCGAGTTAAGACCAAAGCTAGAGAGTTTTTCTTCTCGTGTATAAGTTTTTGAATGAATTCTGCCTCGTAAGAACAGATCAGCTAACATAGGAGGGCAATTCGTGTCCATGGGAATTCCAACAGACTGTTGGAAAACCTGATCACCAAAGACTACGACGATATTGTCAATAAGGAAATCCAGCATCGTTTTGATATCAACTTCAGAGTACTTGTGCATAGAATCAAGGTGGATTTTAACAAAGTAATGTTTTAAATGGTAAATATTTATGGGCTTAGTAGAATGTTTACTGGATCCAGCAGCGTATCTGTTTGTAGGGGTTTTCCTGAGTTGTATCATATGACTGTTGATTGATTGATTATTTATTGTTTTACGTCCCACCCAAGAATATTTCACTCATATGGGGACGTCACCATTGCCAGTGAAGGGGTGCAAAATTTAGGCCTATATGGTCGGCACTCATGGCCTTTGAATAGGTAGGGATTTTTTTGGTGCCACAGCTGCTGTGACGCGGGTCCTCGGTTTTTCCGGTCTCATCCGAATGACCGCCCTATTCAGTCGCCTCTTACGATATGCAAGGGGATGCTGGGGACCTATTCTAACCCGGACCCCCACGGGTTTCATATGACTGTAAATAATTATATACCACAAATATATATGTAGGACTCCAAAGTGCGATGGTACTCCAAAGTGCGATGGTCGCCCCAAAGTGCGATTGGTCTGCGCCAAACCCCGATGGTCTGACACGCCAAAGTGCGATGGTTTCCCATCATGCCCCAAAGTGCGATGGTCTGACACGCCAAAGTGCGATGGCCCGTAATCATGCGCCAAAGCTCTATAAAGCTGATAAAAGTACATCAGAGAGTACATGGGAGTCCGAGTTGTCATAAATTTTCGGATCTCCCTTTTCTTCAGTTTATCCACGAAAAATATTTGTCAGGGCAAGCTGACGTTAGGTTTCTTCGTGATTAACGTCATAATAACGTGACGTAACAAACGTTACCAACACCATCGGACTTTGGCGTGTTAGACCATCGCACTTTGAGTAACGTGTAGACCTCACCACTCGCACTTTGGCGTGGCCATCGCACTTTGGCGTCCGTAAGCTTAACAAACCATCGCACTTTGGGGGGGCGAACCATCGCACTTTGGGGAGCACGGCAATAGGCACTTTGGAGTCTTACATATATACCACACGCAGGTGATGATGGGAAGTTGACGATGAAATAGATATATATAAAGCAGCTTTTCAGCAGTCATAAAGCATTATTACATCCATACACTTATGGTATATATATATAATATTATTAGTTACACAATCAGTTTGAGACGTAATATACGGAGTTATCGAGGGTGTGAAATGGAAATCCGTATTGGGCGAGGCAAAACTAAACTGACTGCATGTGTAAAGAATTTATCCGGCTGAAGACCTTTAGGAAATTGTTCGGATTTTATCAATTATTCTATTATGAATAAATAATATTACTTATTAGGTTTGTTACTGACTGTCTACGGAATTTGTCGGGTTGTTCTATTCCATAAAAGGCGAGGCGGATCGAAGTGAATTTTTGACCTCCTGATCTTGACCTTAAAATTTGACCTACTTTAAAAAAAACTTTAAAGTTGGCCGTATAACTCTTGAGTCTGTCAAATGACTGTGTGATGCGCAATAGTTTGGTGTTGTGGTCTCAATGCTTAAATGACTAGCAGAGAAGCAGAGTGCGTAAGTCTTCTCTGTCAGGATAGCCCCTTATACGGTAAGACCTATGTAGCCCAAATACGGGATCCTCCAAGAGGTGACAGATGGTAACTGGGGATCGCTCCAGGCAAAACCACGGGGTCTTGGAGGAGGTCCCCCCAGATGCGCGACATGCAAGGCTCACCGGTGAGTGGAGGACATGCCCTGGTGCCCGCAAACCAAAACCACAGCTATGGGCAGATAGTGCCACTGTCTTGTGGGTAGTAATCGGAAGATACAAAGGCTACGGGAGCAAACTCAAACAGAAAACCCGGACAGATGGAGTTCGTAAGCAGCGCAAAAGTCTAAAGGAAAGAAATCCCCAACAGAAAACACAACCCTGAGGTACAAGGTTGAGCGCAGGGCCAATCCCCCTACCTCGGAAAAAATACAAGAATTACTAAAACCTTCAACAAGTCAAATAGTATTCAAAGAAGGGGAAGACCAGCCATGCAACGCGACCCAAATGGAGGCAATAATATGACGTGGACAAGTAAAACCCAAAGAGAAGCTTGTATATAGGAAGAGTCGTTGGCCAACAACAAAGTTACAAGAAAGATTGGAAATGGAACGTGAGAACAATGTATGCCACCGGGAAAACAGCTCAGATTGCCAGATAAATGATGAATTACCATCTAGACATCCTAGGAATCAGCGAAAGCAGGTGAACAGGGTCTGGAAAGATCA
This sequence comes from Ostrea lurida, assembly GCA_903981925.1. Taxonomy (NCBI): domain Eukaryota; kingdom Metazoa; phylum Mollusca; class Bivalvia; order Ostreida; family Ostreidae; genus Ostrea; species Ostrea lurida. Next base: position 9,312 of record CAJDSM010069018.1, on the reverse strand, counting down.
AAATTACATCTGGTGAGACAACCATATATATACTCTGGCAGAACAGACGACCACAGCAGCGGCGCAGCTACAATGATGAGCAACGAAGCAGCAAAAGCACTAGATGAATGGGCACAAGTCAGTGATAGAATAATACCGGCACGATTCTGGTCCAAACACATAAAAACCACAATCATTCAAGTGTACGCTCTAACCAATGATGCAGAGGATGAGGTCAATGAAATTTTTTACGACCAACTACAGAAAGTGGTAGAATCATCTCCACAATATGACTTGGTACTGGTGTTAGGTGACGCAAATGCCAAGGTGGGGGAAACAACTGGTAGACGAGGAAGGCATTGTAGGTAAACATGGAGCCCCAAGTGAAAGAAATGATAACGGTGAGAGATTTGTATCCTTCTGTGCCTTAAACAACCTGGCCATATTAACTTCAACGATGTTTCCACACAAAGAAATACACATGCCATACATGGACATCACCAAATGGTGTATACAAGAATCAAATCGATCAAGTAGCAGTAAATGGGAAGTTTAAAAGATCTATACAAGATGTAGAGTCAACAGAGGGGCAGACGTTGGAAGTGATCACAACCTCATTACACAAAAATCAAGCTAAAACTCCACAAAGTAGCTAGGAAACAATCCAGCTAAAGCGCTATGAAATAAGCAACTCAATAGTACCAGAAGTCAAAGAAAATCATTCACCATCGAGATTCAGACATATTTTGTGTACTAATAATGAAACGTCAACATAGAAGAACAATGGGAAAATTTTAAAACCACCTACAACGAAACAGCAGTTAGAATACTGGGGCCTAGAAAGAAACAGAATCAAGAATGGATAAGCGCAGAAAACTGGAAGCTTGTAGATGAAAGAAAATCAATAAAGTTACACGATCAGAAATAGTGAAGGATAGAAAGGAATACAAGCGACACTGACAAACAAGTAAAGAGAAGCACGAGGAAAGACAAGATAAATTGGATTGACCAACTAGCAAGAAATGCAGAAACAACTGCAAACATTGGAAATATGAAATTAGTATACGACGTTACAAAAACGCCGTGTAACGAAAAACAGACAAGCGAGCCATGTTAAAAGTATAGATGGAAAACTGCTGACGAAGGAAAATGAAATTAGAAGTAACACTTCAATGAAATCCTAAACAGAAAAGATACACCAACATCAGCAGAGATTGATTTCACTGGAATATAAGAACTAAACATCGATGTTAACCCACCTACCCTAAGTGAAGTGAAGTGAAGACTGAACTGAAAGAAGTCAAGAATGGAAAATCCCCTGGTATAGACAACATCGCCATCGAACTACTTAGAGCTGACACCGACACATCAGAAAAACAAATATACCAACTGATCAACAATATTTGGACAGAGGAAAGAGTACCAGGAAACTGGAAAAAGGGACTAAATAGTGAAACTCACCCAAAAAGGTGACCTACCACTATGCGGTAATTGGAGAGGAATAATCCTCATACCAATAACAAACGAGATTTTGGTGAAGAAACGAATTGCAAAGGAAGTTGACAAACATCTTCGAGAGGAACAAGCTAGGTTCAGAGCCGGAAGAGGAACGGCAGAACAAATATTTACAGAATGGAATTCCAACCTATACACCTGCTTTGTAGATTTTGAGAAGGCATTTGATAGTGTACATAGAGACACATTATGGAAGATCATGAAACACTATGGAATCCCTGATAAGATCACACGATTAGTGAGATGCATGTATAACAACAGCTAGTGCTCAGTCTTGCTTAGGAATGGAACAGCTGAATAATTTGAAGTAAAATCTGGAGTAAAGTAAGGTTGCAATATGTCTAGTTTCCTATTCCTCTTTTAAACAATAGACTGGATCATGAGACAAACAACAGAAAATAACAATACAGGAATAAGATGGAATTTGACATCCAAACTTGAGGACCTGGACTATGCAGACGACATAGCACTACTTACCAGTACCAGGGATTACTTACAACAACAAAAAAAAAACCCGGATTAACTTGTAGAACATACTGAAGCCACTGAACTCAAGATAAACGCAGCAAAGACAAGTTATGAGGACGAATACCAAAAACAACCAAGGTATAACAGTAGAAGATCAGGAAATGGAAGAAATGTCTAGTTATGTGTACCTAGGCGGAATGGTAAAAACAACAGGAGGAACAAATGAAGACATCCAAAAAAGATTAGGCCTAGCAAGCTCTGCATTCTACAAGTTAAAGACAATATGGAACAATAACCAACTCAGTACTTAGAAGAACCAAAACACAACTCTTCAAATCCAACGTAGTATCAGTTCTGTTCTATGGAAGCGAAACATGGAAAATTAACAAAGTTGATGAAAACATGTTGGACTCCTTCTTACACAAATGCTTAAGGAAAATCTGGAAAATTCACTGGCCACAGAAGGTTCGAAACGAGGTAATCCGGGAAACTACAGAAATGGAAACGATTAGTAACATCATCGCGTTGCCCTACACTCGACTTTGTATATTTTTGGAATAATGATTACGTTTAACACATTGTTAAGTTCGCCAATTTATATCATATATTAAGAAACGAAGGTGGACATGGCTGGTACATGTTTTAAGGATGGACAAGAACAGGCATACACGAATATCCCTTACTTGGACTCCTGAAGGCAAAAAAAAGTGGTAGACCAAGGCGAAGAACTGTACGTGGAAAGAGAACGAAATGAGGAATGAAGCAACCAAAGTAGCGAAAGATAGATCAAAATGGAGGGGACTTGTTCACGACCCTATTCTCTACAGGGAGAGAAGGAAATAAGTCAAGTAAGTCATATAACTTTTGAATGACAAGGTACAGGGCTTTCATAATTCACTTGTGTATTCCTTATGACAAGCCCTTTCGTTTGGCACCAAAATATTTGACCTACTGACCTGACCTATTTTCAACATTGGCCATAACTTTTGAATGGTAAATGATAGACCTTTCATATTTCACATGCATAATCCCATCCACTAGCATGTGGAATACGGGGGCATTAGTGTTTCACAAACGCATCTTGTTTTTTTCTATTCAATACCTGGAAATCCCATGACGAATTGCTTCTATATAATATACTGCCAGCACTGTTGGGGGTAGAAAGAATAATCTTACTGTGACCAGACTACGCTCATTAAACCGGGACAACTATCACTTTAACGATAGAACATTCTATCTATGTTGGGGGTATTCGTTGTACATAACTTCGTATGATATAAATCATATACGGTACCAATTTTTAGGCACCAGATGCGCATTTCGACAAATTATGTCTCTTCAGTGATGCTCAAACGGAAATGTGGGAAATCCGAAACAGGAAAGTAAAATTTTATAAAAGTGATCAAGGGAGTGTCAAAAGATTGGGGCCAAAAACTTCGAAGGATCAGAGCTATGCCTGAGGGAGATAATCCTTATTTTTGATATGAATGGCTAATTGTACCACTGCAATTAAATACATATCCGTATTTCAAGCTAGTAACATAGTACATAGCAAATGGGCTGTAGAGACCCTCGGGGACTAACAGTCCGCCAGCAGAGGCCTCGACCCAGGGGTCATAATATAAATCATATACGGTACCAATTTTTAGGCACCAGATGCGCATTTCGACAAATTATGTCTCTTCAGTGATGCTCAAACGGAAATGTGGGAAATCCGAAACAGGAAAGTAAAATTTTATAAAAGTGATCAAGGGAGTGTCAAAAGATTGGGGCCAAAAACTTCGAAGAGATTGTAAATTCCTATTTTTTGTTGAATAATGAAGAACAATGAAACACATTGATTACAGTTATTGATACTTTTATATATACATGTTTCTAAAATCTTTTATTCAGAACTTTTGCACATATTTTTGACAAAGAATCAAAACACTAAAACAAAAACTTTCCCTTTTTCCATACACTGTAGCAACCTAGGTGCAAAATGACCCGGGTTCAAAATTATAAGGGTACGAAATGACCTGTATCCGGCCGAACCAGGTGAAGGTCACCATAAACTGGTCCCCCGTTGATTGGTGCAATACACAATTGCTTGAGCAATCGACTGGTACCCTGAGAGAAGCGATAGCACAACAGGGTACCAGTTTAAGGTCACCACAAATTATATTCGGAATCACCTCGAGAATGTCCATGAACTTTGGTTAGATGCAGATCGTGGAAAATCAAAAATGAATGTTTTTGCAAAAAAAGCAGCGGTAGGACGCAGAGTGGTGAACGCATGCTGGAAAAGAACATTTTATCTGTACTCACCTGAACCTTTTCATCCGCTGTATGACAGGGTTCCAGAGTACAAGACGGCTGAGGAAGCCGTGCAGGCGATTCAGTCCGGTAAATAGCTAGGGCTCATGTTGAATTTCTGCTATTGTTGGAGTGAAATATTTTGTCAGCGAATTTTCGATACAAAAGATACTATATTAGAGGTTATTATGTATACTGTGCATGAAGTGAGTGCAAAGGCATTATCTTTGCAGCCTATTTGATGCTCCAAAGGCGGGTGCTGTTAGATCAAGTTTAGTAGATTGTTGGAGCGAATTTTGTGGCATACTTTTGCCATCAGTTGACAGATGACTATGTCGATTTTTCAGATAATTTTGTCCCTAAAAATGCTTTTACACCAGTAAACAATGTGTCATCCACTTGACAACAGAAGGATTTGACAAATTGACATAAAAATCTGTCAAGTTGACATTATGTCACCATAATGATATTTTGTTGACTTGTCAGATAAGTATATCAACTATTCAGATTGTGATGTTGACTTTCCAGGTATTTTAAAAGATGGAAAGTAGATGTAAAGTAAATGACCCCCTCATGCCAAAATCTGTGCAAGTCGGTTAAATAGCTATAGTTTATACCTAATGTTAATTGTTGATATATAAGTCCGACTTTCAAAATAAAGCTTATTTTTTTATGTATTAAGACAAATTTGTCTCAACATAGAGTACATGTATCAATTAGTGCATTATAAATTGGCGAAGTAAACAATCTGAATGTGTTAAACGTAATCATAGTCCCAAAAAACATATATACAAAATCAAGTGTAAGGCAACACGGACCTCCGACAAAAGTGAAGGCAGGATCAGGTGCCATGGAGGAGTAAGCATCCTCTGCTGACCGGTCTAACTATTGAATACAGTTACATATTCTTTATTTGCACCCTCTACTTATATGAACCAGAGACATGTGTGATTAAATGATCTACATGTATTCACGTTTAAAATTCTGTGATAAATATGACTCCGATTATGAAAGAAATGGTATTACAAGTGAGTACAATATTCACAGCCGACACCCGGCGATTTCTCGACCCCTACTAAGAGTAAAATCGCCGCCTATTTTCTATAGTTGGGCCTACTAACTACAATACATATATCATGATTGATTCAATGAAACACTCACATTAACTACAAACTGTATGTGTCATGGCTTACATGATCAAATCTCCCCCTCCTTATAGAAAACATGAATTGTTACCAAAGTTATCGGCATGTACATGTATATAAACACATTTTGCTGACATTTTACAAAGCATTTCATGACTGTATTTTAAAGTGCCTAAAATCCAAGAAATGCCTCTTATACGGCCTTCCAATCTTCAAATATTTTCAGGACCCCCTTCTGTGCTCAAATAATTCACCTCCTACTATTGCTAACTCTAAATTTATTGAGACCTCTGTATTCAATGGTCTGCAGTACCGGTAAATCAATCCGGTCTATAGGATTTGAAATTGTGGTAGACTGCAGATTGTCTATAGTGCAGAAAAAAATAGGTCTCGCACACTTGGTGATTTTGCAATACGAATGGTAATAGGCATTTGAAAGTACTAACGTAATCTCATTTTCAGTTTTTTTTTTCATTATTTATTACATTATCATGACTTGACTGTTTATGGAAAGTCATCTTTTGTCGGATTTTTAGATTTCATGAAGGCAGGAGTCTGATGAGAAATGAATAATGCATTTGTAACCGCTATCTGAAACTTTGTAACCGTTTTCTGAAACTTCAAAGCTGACTAGTAAATCATATGGGAAATATATATGTTTGAAACCTTTTATTGACACGTTTTTCATTTCATTAATATTCATGAACATATTTAGAATTTATTTATTACTGATTATACTGAATTCAGAGCTAAAAAGAAATATGCAAATTAGTCTTTATACATGTAAATCTTTTACAACGATTGTTTCATTTGCTGTCTGATCTTGTAATTTAAAACATGTTTTCTTTTTGCAGTGAAACATTACCCACTTTTTTTTTATTTCACCAGGCCCTGGAAACATGAAACAAACTTAGACTTAAGTCAAAATTTCAATCACCTGTAAAGTGTTTATTGCTTTTGAACTGAAACTCTTAATTTGCAGATACTAGAAATTTGATTAAACAATAATGAGGAACAATTGTATTTTGGAATGATTGACTTCACAATCCTTTCATTGCAATATTCAGATTTTGACTTGAGCTTAAGATGTTTCATGATCCAGGGACCAGGTTGAGGTATATATGTAATTACAACTAAGGTAGGGTTATTTGTTTTTCATTTCTTCACACAAAAATGTAAATGAACCTGGTGCCTGCCTTTACAGACAGTCGAGTGTATGTTCATGGAGCGGCTGCTACTCCTGTCAAACTGGTGGAGGCCATGACTGAACACGGAAAAAAGGCGGGGCTTAGAAATGTGGAAATCATGCATATTCATACCGAAGGGCCGGGAACCTACAATAACCCTGAATATGAAGGTATGGTGATAACAAGGTGTAATATTGATAAAGCTACATGTATTCTTGTACAAATATTATAGTACTGTAAAGGATTTTGTGCAATGTTTTGACCTTCATTACAAAGTTGCAGACAAGGTAGTGAAACAAATTAGTCTCCATACTCTTCAGATCGTTAGATGGGTCTTTAGTTTTAGACTCGTCTGATAGAATGATCTGAAAATTCCAACTCAGATGTTAAATGGCAGGTAAAGATTTTTACACCCTATATAGGTTGTTGTCTGTCCATCTGCCTGTTTGTCCCCCAAAAATTTAACCTTGGCCATAACTTTTGAATTGATGGAATAGGACTTACAGTGTGTTCCTTTTGACAATTAAAACCTTTAAAATAAAGTTCAAAAACTGGAGACCAACACCTTCAGGTTAAATTACGGTAGATTCTTACGAGTGGATACCATACGGTATTCAATAGGGTCTGCAACCATAAGTAAAACTTAAAAATAAATAAAACAGATCACCAACACATCGTAAGAATGCTGTTTGAATTTATTTTGGTTGACCGGTTTCGACCTTAGACGGTCATCATCAGAACAAATTGTTGGGATAAATTCACTCCTGTTGTTAGAATTTCGGTTGCATGTTTGTTAAAGGGACATGGACATGTTCTGAGCTAAATTGACTAAAAAGTTCAATTTTAGATTTCCATTTTAAGGTAAATCCCATACCACGTCAAATAACGTTAAGAAACGTGATTCTCGAGCACAAACGTTATCATACGTTAAACGAACCCGATGACTATTTTGTACACTCGGTGTATGGATCCATGTCCTCTATCACCATCGGATCTAGTTATTTTAAAAAGTGCAATACAAACAAAAATAAAAGAATTGAAAGGTGGAAATCAATAAATCCCCGTGTGCAATATGCATATCACAAACAATTCGGTTATTTTTTAAAAAATAAAAAAAATTTGCGACTGGCCTCCAATTACATAAAAGTGCAATGATCGATCCGAGTCCGTGTATATTAGCTATGATTTAGTCGTTAAATAGTCTTATGATCACTAGCCCAAATTAACGGACGCGAAGATTTTATGTAAAACAACAGATTTATGAAGTATTAATTGATAAACAGTCCGGCCTCGTTTACAGGTGCCAAGTTACAATCACAAATGACTGAGTTACTTGTAATGGATTTCTACAATCAAAAGTTGTGTAAAGGCTATTCCGCTGTCCCAATAGATTTGGGCATGGTGAGATGCTGAATTAATCATGACCCTTGAAATGCAGTTACATTCTGTCATCAACCAACACCCCACACACACACCACACACTTTCTCGAATTTGATTGTTACCAACATATAGTTTAGCATCTGTCGCATCAAAATATTGCACCTACACTGTAATATAATATTGTACCATTTTTAACAAAACAATCTGTCCAGGCATATTTCTAAACGGTAGGGCCTAGGATGAACTCTCTCTTTCTCTCTCTCTTCTCTTCTCTCTCTCTCTCTCTTCTTCCTCTCTTCTCTCTCTCTCTCTCACTCTAATCGATATTCTAATAAGGTGGTTCTTAAAAATAAAAAACAGCATGCTAGTCAGATGAAATGTCCGAAGTATGCATGAATTATTAGGCGTCTTTACTAAAGGTGTACAATATACATGGATCATTGCGTGTTCAAGTATTGTTTATGTATTTCTTTGCAAGTTAGACTACTGAAACGTGTTTTCTGGCTGGAAATGAATCAAACATTAGTCATTTCAACACGTAAAGCCTATTTCATCAAAACCGGCTTGGAAAATCTAGCCGTGTACTTAAGTACATGTCACTAGTCACACTTACATCAATTCACAGCGGCTGATATTTGTTAGAATGTGTATAAATGGTTATGCTATATTTGATATTTAATCACAAGGGTAAGGGATCCGGTGGAGAATTCGGTATGGAAATTTAGAATTGTAAAGTTTTGGTAAGCGTTCACTTGCTCAGCATTCACGAAGGTAAAACTTTCGTTTTGTTAGGTTTTGCTAAAATAGCTGTATTTTTCGCTAATTTGTGAACGAATAGTTAGTACTACATGTGACGTAGTCAGATTGTTTTAGTTAATAGTCTACGGCATAAGGTATCATGTGGAATTTGCTATATATTTATATATTTTCCAATGGTAACAAGATTCTTCATACAATCTGACTAGAGCAGAAACTTCTGTTAAAATCATTCTTCATATTCCTAGGACGGATTTGTCTTGCGCATTATTAGCAAGTCCATTCGCGTTTGGGATTTTCCAACTTCAATCCGATCCTAAAATTGCGGTCATTCCACAAATTGAAAAGGGTTTTTAGCTATTATGGTTTTAGTGTTTAAACTGTGTATTTAAAAACCACGCTATAATATTGTAATGAAATGGTATTTTGTAATGTAAATGTAATTGATAGTTTTTTTTGAGAGATAGGAAATTGACGCTGGTTTTTAAATATGCGTTTTAAGGTTTTTTAGCATAGAGAGGTCATTGTTAATTTCAAATTTCTGCACCCCATCTTCTTTTTTATTTCAAATATTCTGGAGGGTTTG
>CAJDSM010069017.1:2575-19788 GCA_903981925.1 Ostrea lurida | reverse complement strand
GACGGACTTCTCAGGACACGTACTGGGAAATAACGGTAGTCATAAAGCAACTCACTGGCACCAGGCTCAAAATGAAGAAAGGGACAGTATATATTGTTAATATGCTGTTCGTTTCATAGGATACAAACAGACGGTTATACTGCAGGATAGAATGGATGTTACTCAGTAAAACAAGTATTGATCAGGCATCTTAATGAATTGTGAAATACATTCTTACTGTAACAGCAGGAAAATGAATTCAATGAAAGACTAAGGTTTGTATAAATTACATTAAACCAATATCTGATCTATCATCGAGACATGGAATGTTAAGACCATTTTGATACTCCTGGAAAAAAGAATGCTTGTTTGAATACTCAGCAAAACAGACACTTCTTCATTGTGGGGACAGTTGTTACAATTGTATCAACACTGATTAAATGAAGTCACAATACACCATTATAAAACTAGTCATGGACTTATACAGATACAATAGTACATAGCCGTTAAACACTTTCAGTACTTTCATTTATTGTAGGAAGTTGCAGTTACATACGAATGGTGTGAGTGGATGATAACTGGCGTTAACCACGTCTATAAAGTTATCGGTTACAGGGCGGGAAGCAGGATAACCCAGAAAGTACTTAACAACCGGTGGATATAGACAGGTGTGTATCTGGTATAACCAGAAAGTACTTAACACAGTGGTATAGTCAAGCTTGTATTGGTGATACCAGAAAGTACTTAAACACGGTGGATATAAGCAGGTGTTTATCGGTGATAACAGAAATACTAACACGGTGGATATAAAGGTGTGTATCGGTGATAACACAGTAAAGTATTAACACGGTGGAAATAGACAGGTGTGATCGGTGATAACCAGAAATACTTAACACGTGGATAATAGACAGTGTGTATCCGGTGATACCAGAAAGTACTGACACGGGATATAGACAGGGTGGATCGGTGATAACCAGAAATACTTAACCACGGTGGTATAGACAGTTGTGTAAGCTCGGGTTGATAACAGAAATACTTAAACATCGTTGGATATAGACAGGTGTGTATCCGGGTATAACCAGACAGTAGCTTAAAACAACGGTGGATATAGACAGGTGTGTATCGTGATAACCAGATAAGTACATAACACGGTGGATATAGACAGGTGTGTATCGGTGAATAACAGAAATTACTTAACACTTGGATATTAGACAGGTGTGTATCAGTGATAACCAGAAATACTTAACCACGGGGCGGGGGGTTTGATATAGCACAGGATGTGTATCGGTATACCAGAAAGACTTAACTACGGTGGATATAGACATGTAATTGGTTAATCCCGTGATACCAGGAATACTTAACACGGTGGATATAGACAAGGTGTGTTCGGTATAACCAAAAGTATCTAACACGTGGATATAACCAGGTGCTGTACGGTGATAACCAGAAAAAAAGTACTTAACACGGCTGATATAGACAGGTGATGTATCGATGATATACAGAACGAGTACTTAACACGGTGCATATAGACAGGTGTGTATCGGTGATAACCAGAAAGTACTTACACGGTTGGAATAGACAGGGTGTATCGGTGAAACCAGAAGACTAACACGCGTGGATATAGACAGGTTGTTGTATCGGTGATAACCAGAAGAGTACTTAAAACGTGATATAGACATGTGATCGTTGTATAATCAGAAATACTTAACACGGTGGATATAACAGTGTGATCGTGAAACCAAGAAAATACTTAACACGGTGATATAGACAGGGTGTATCGGTGATAACCAAAAGAGATTAACACGGTGGATATAGACAGGTGTGTATCGAGCTGATAACCAGAAAGTACTTAAACACGGTGGAGATAGAACCACGGGTGTGTATGCGGGAATAACCAGAAAGTAGCTTAACACGGTGGATTATAGACAGGTGTGTATCAGTTGATAACCAGAAAAGTACTTAAAACGTGGATGTAACAGGGGTATCGTGATAATCCAGGAAAGTACTTAACACGTGATATAGACAGTGTGGTCATCGTTGATAACCAGGAGAAGTACTTAACACGGGGATAGTAGACAAGTTATTTTCCCTTGGACTAGAATGTCGCATTTTCATTGGTTTAATTGCACCACGTGGACTCCGTCCAAATTCTCCACTATCGGCATGGAACGAATTCTATGCGGCAAGTATGTCGGAATCAAGGTCCAATCTTTAAGTTTAAAACATCTATCGTGTTATCTGTTTCTATATACCTGTAAATTTTGTTCTCCCCCCCCCGCCATTCGAGGCCTTCGTCTGAAATTTAAATTGGGAGTGACGCCCTTTGACGTAGACGTCATGTGTGGATGTGTGTGTCGCATCATCTAGTGTGTAAAAACAATGAATAGTGTCGCCAGCGAGATCTCATTTCAAAGAACCTCCCGGATCAGTGTGTGAGAACATTATAAGTACCTGATGCTATATTGTTTGTATTCTGTTTGACAAGTAGTGATCGAAGATCCTATTTTACTGAAGGAATATGTTTAACAGTAGAGCGACAACTATTAGAGAGTTTGACCGAAAAATATGGACGAAAGCCCTGTAGGCAGTTTAACATGAACTTTAGGCCTTAGCGACGAGAGACACAAATAGTCACAAGGCCATAAAACGTATGTAGATATCTACTAACAAACGTAAACGTTCCTGTTATATGTTCAACAGAGAATTAGTTATGTTTAGAAAGATAATGAGATATATTAATGTGATATTTGATAGAAAATCTCACGTCTTGTACCCTAAAGTTGCCATAGATTTGATCGGCTTCGCCTACAGTACCTGTCATGAGATTGATCAAACCCAAACAAATAGCCGTAGACAGTCATTTAACAGAATACCTAATAAGTAATAGTGATAATCGGTGCATAACCAGAAAGTACTTACCCACTCGGTGCATAAAGTCCACTGGTATTAGTGATAAAACCAGAATATACTTAACACGTTGGATATAGACAGGTCCGTGTATCGGTGATGAACCAGAAAGTACTTACAAACACGGTTGATATATAGATAGGGTGAGTATCGGTTGATGTGGAAGACTAGATATGCTAACAGTCAAATGAATAAAGTTGGACAGTGTAATTTATCGATTGAGGATGGACCGAATTCAGCAGTCAAAGAGTCAAGTTGTAGTATCACTCAGTGTAAGCAAAACCTTGCAGGCAGAGAGTACAGATATACTGTAAATATCTAAGATCTTGACAACCCTGTACATCTTATGATGACAATGATATATGAGACGCTTAATTGTTCTTTTCAAGAATAGAGGTATAAGATCAAGGAGTAGAAAGTATTGAGATGAATAAAGTAAACCTTGAACCAAACTATTGCTGGCTAGGACCCTAAGGAACTCGTGATACACATTTACTCTTGTATTGGCAAGTGGCGGGACATCTTTTGTTCTTCACAGTGTCCTAGTATCTTTTGAGTAAAAGAAAAACCCTTGTAGGCTAATATTACAAATTCTCGATTTGTTGGGGCATAGGAAACGATCAAACTTGTACCCACACCAACACTTATGCAGAATGGGGTGTCTATGTGTCTTCTCATAATAAGCATAACTACTATGATTTAAATCACACAAGGACTCCATGCATCAGACTAGTGTTAAGATATGCAATTCACTAAAGTTATGTTTTCCTACACAAAATCTTCGGCCGATCAATATGTCATTGTAGGAGTCTTAATTTGTCTGTAATAGATATACTGCTGATCTGAATTTTTCTGAGTTAGCGATTTTTTTATTTACATTTCGGAGATCTCGGGTGAGGACGATAACACTGGTAGAGAACTTGTCGGAAATTCACCATCATCACCGTCAACATCAAAGAGTGCCAAAGTTCTACTTTCAATATACATACACAGACAGCAATTTAAAATCATTTGATTCCGCATGTTGCTTCAGTCCTATAAATCCTGTCGTAGTCATCATGGGCCAGAATTTCATAACAGTGTTAGAGACAAGGCTCACAAGCACGAGTGGAGTGGTCAACAGGGGATGCTTACTCCTCCTAGGCACTCTGATCCCACCGTCTGGTGTGTCCATAGTGGTCTGTTTTGCCCACTCTGTCTTTATTTCTATTTTGACTAAATATATAGGATTTGATTTCACTGTTCGTTATCTTTCTTTACATGCTATTGCAGTTTTGGGGTTTTTGTGATGTGAAGAGTGTGCAATGATAGTTAATTTTCTTTTGGTTTTTAAAGATATCTGGAATGACCTGATTGATGTGTTTTAACAGGAAAAATGAAATTACACCTCAAGAATAGTTAATGATTATATCTTCATAAATTAGTCGAGGAAAAAAAAAAAAAAAAAATTTTTTTTTATACACAGGAACGGTTATTTTTCAAATGCTATTTTGATTTACAATGTTCCGTTAGGAAGTAATTAAAACATTTTAGGAGGTCTGTTTGTAGGAAGAGGAATTGACCAGCTCGCGTGAGCGGGGCTGAAGATCTCAATGCCTCGGAGGGGGCGGTATCTGGGGTTTGATCATGATTTCTTCAAAGGGGAGAGAACTTGACTAGGTTCCCCAAACTTGGAGATCCTTACTCCCCAGACTCAGCTGTATAGGAGATCCCAACTACTGACAGAGGTTAACCTAACTTTTAACAAAAAGTAGATTAAAAGAAAAACACAACCAATGATTTGTTTTTGTAAAATCGTACTAGTAGCTTATTAGGGCATATCTGTCATTCGTGAGTAGAGTATAGTGGTGGTAAACTTTTCTCGGAAGTACCAAGATATTTGGTTGCCGAGCTAACGAGGGACCAAATCGGAGTGGCGAGAGGAAAAGTTTAACAACATTCTTAGTAACAGTTTTACAGACGAGAAATCAAAGCTTGTGGGTGTCTGTCTAAAATTTTTATTACCCCTTGGGCTTTATAGTAAATTCAACTCTAAATATGTGAAATAAGGGTAACACTGATTGGCGAATGACGTAAGCTGATTTACTTCACATCATACGATGATGTCACATGGATGTATAGTAATTAATTACACTAATTAATCTAGTCTGAAAGGCATGCCCTTGGAATTTTTAGTTGTTTTTTCGTAAGGTAAGGTGGAGTGCTAATTTGTCTCAGCTTTTATAATTGTATGCCCCTTGTCACTGAAACAGTTTTATTAAGCTATGCTGATTATCGGCTGCTGTAAGCAACACATAAAGTTGTGATGGATATTATTCGGATCATGCCTTGGTACTAAATTGCTTTCATTAATTATTTAATGCATAAGATTCTATATTACCGATTGGGAATGAGTATCTGATTTGATGCTCGATTATTAATATTTGGACTTGCTCTCATGTCAGAATTTTTTGATGATTGTTAGATGTCAATCTTTAGTCACTCCTTATTGATGCTATGTGTCTCAATTGCAAAATTTGTGTGATTTAATAATGTCAGTCTTTGGTCATCTTATTGCGATAAGTTCATGCGATGTGAAATGACGACTTGTTCTTGGTTCAGATTTGTGGTGAGGTCTGTAGAGCAGTGTTCTCATTGATGTCAACCAATCCTTCTCCTTGCGTGGGAGTAACACAAGTAGGACGATACAGCTACCATGGAGCAAAAGTGCTGTTCTAACCTTTATATTCTATAATTAAGAAACCCTATTCACAATTTGTAGATTACGATGGTTATTGTCGGCTGTATGAGTATAATTTTTTTTTTTTTTTGGTAGCATGTCAGACATTGTTGCCACTGTCCAAAAAACGACTAACCTTTGATGGAAATGTTTCCTCAAGAGCCTGTTTTTGGAGCTCAAGTTCTTTGGGAGATACTGGTATACCAATACTATTTGAAAATGATTTAGTTTTCAACAATGAGACTGGAAGTATAAAGTTCTGCTTTTTTGTGTAGACGGATACGTATCAGAATGTGTTGTGTGTATTCAAATGTTATAATAAATCAGCATGTTGTCATGAGGTGGAATCAGTTGCATTGTGAACGTTATATGAATGACTTAATGTATATCGAAAAGATGACACATGTAATCGTAGTAATATAAACAACCTGTGAAAAGAAATAATTACGAAGTCAAGCAGAATATTGATTTTGCAAGATATTTGACCACATGTGGAAGCAGACATTATGAACATGTGAAGTCAGAGTTCTTATTGACCGTGAAGTAGAATTTAAGTTTGTGTTTGTTGAGAACCCAATAATTTGAGTTGTTAGATATTCTATTAAAACGCTATGTTGTTACATTTATAGTAAAGCAGACTATTACTGTGTTCTGTGAATAGGATTTTGTTTTGTTTTCTGTGAATCAGAGTGTGTATTAATATCATTCTCTAGGAGACCGAATAGATAAATGCCAACAAAAAAGTTGATAGAATCTCGAGCAGCAATGGAAAGCATCGTTGTGATCCAAGTGTGGACCCTGAGTATTTAAACCACAGCATATTTCACCAAGTTTACAAGGCCTAAGCCCAAAGGAACGCAGCCTGAAAACTCTTAAGACTCCACAGGAACTATTTCCTACTGTACAGGAAACTTTTCAACTGACAGCACTTGACTGTTGCCTTTCAATAACGTAAACCCACTTCAGACCAAAGACATCTTCATTGGTCCATGGATTATTATAAATCATACAGCAGAACACTACTTGACCATACTGTGAAGCAATCTTGGTTCAAATCATACAGAACTAGTACTTATGGTTTATACTCAATGTGCTTAAACAGGTTTAGGGGGAGAAAGAGAGATGGTGTTCTTGTGGTACCCAGTTGTGTTGTGCTTTAAAGGGATTGTGGAGAGAGAGAGAGAGAGAGAGAGACTGGTTGTGTTTAAAATTTATTTGATGAACATAAATCGGGTTTATTTTTCACCATTAGGTGGTCCTCACGGTTTTATTTTCACCATTGAGTTGGTCTCTCACGGTTTATTTTTTCTACTATTAGGTGTCCTCGCGGTTTTTATTTCACCATGAGTGGTCCTCGCGGTTTTTATTTTTTTCCACCACTTAGGTGGTCCTCTCCGTTTTATTTATTCATTAGGTGGTCCTCACGGTTTTTTCACCATCAGGTGGTCCTCACCGGTTTATTTTCATCATTAGTGTCCACGACGACCAGGCGTGGAATGTTAAGTTTTTATCTGATGACATCAGGTTTTTTAGGTCACCTGAATCACTCAGGTGACTACTTGTATTGCCAATTGGTCATTTCATCCCTCGTCGTCTCTCTTGCGTTATAACTTGAACATTTTTTAAGCTTTTTCTTGAGTATACTACACAATGTCGACAATTCTTTTCACAATTTGGTATGAGGAATTCTATGGACAAAAAGGCCACCATAAATTAAATTCAGGTCCTCTCGCACCCCTGGAGCCTCCGGGGTGAGGTAAAAAAACGCCAAAAAATACCAATTTACAGAAATCTTTTTTAGAACCACACCTTCTGAGAGAAACAAATACATATAGATCTAAGAGGAAGCCTTACCAAAATCGTAAAATTTGGTGATCCCTGTGGTAGGGACCGAACTCTTGCTAGGGAGAAGCTAACAGGAAGCATAATAATACTGTATACAGCAGNAGTGATCAGCATCTTATGAATTGTGAAAACATTCTTACTGTATACAGCAGAATGAATTCAATGAAAGACAAAGGTTGTAAATTCATTAAACAATATCTATTATATCCGGAGCTTGAATTGTGGCCATTAAGTACTCCTTGAAAAAGAATGCTTGTTTGAATACTCAGCAAAACACACTTCTTCACTTGTGTGGACAGTTGTACATGTTATCAACACTGTGTAATGAAGTCACAATTATACTGTCTGCTTATTACAGATACAATAGTACATACCGTTAACACTTTCAGTACTTTCATTTTATTTGTAGGAAGTTGCAGTTGACAATAGATGGGAGTGATGATAACTATGTACCGTCTAAAGTTATTGTTCAGGGCGGGGAGCAGACACCGATACACACTATTACTTATTAGGTTTGTTACTGACTGTCTACGGCTATTATGTTGGGTTTGATCAATTGCTCATGGAACGGCGAAGGCTAAGCCGATCAAACTCCTTATGAGGCCATCTTTACAACAGCACGGTACAGAATCGGTGAGGCCTAATTCGAATACAACACATATACCACCCTATATAATATTAGACTATCAATGATCCAATCATTTTACTAAAACTCTATACATATATCTGTTGCACATAATAACATAACGTTGCAACATTTAATATAGATGGCTATTAGTTATCATGGACCTCTGTACTGAGTAGTCCTCTACCTTCGCTAGGCCCACTTACAGCTTTTACTGTAAAACTGCTAGCCCTCCAGCAGATTTCGTTCCAATTTTTATTCGTTGTCAAAACCTCTAATTAAGTTGTACGACTACACTACACTAGTCTAAAAAATATAATCCTTCAAGTTATCATGATTCGTATACTGCTTCTTGTACGTACCATAACTATTACTGAAAGGAATATTTTAACAGTGAGAAGCTGCATATATCCAGCCTTAATTTAAAAATTTAGGAGGAGGTGATAATAGACACGAGAGAAAAGTAAAACTTCTGGCACGGACAACACGACACTTGGAACACAGCCTAGGCTAGTACCAACACATTGTACCTCACTCGAACTTTAGGCTCATCAGCGACTCGCCACCGAGACAACCACAGGAGGACACAAGTCACAATGGCCCAAATACTATACTCCAAACATATGAATCAAATATAACCCAAAAAAACCAACCTGAAAACAAGTCACGTTTGTTTATATGTTTCAACAGAAATTAGATATGGTTTTAATCAACGAAACTAACATGTGAATAATAAATATACTCAAATGATGGGTGACAGGTATGTTGTGTGATTGAAAATCTTCACGTCGATCCACTATCAAGACCTCGCTAACCTCACATAGTATTGGCCCACATTTAAAAAAATATTGACTGCTTCAGACTCGCTCGTTCTCATCTGAGAATTAAGAATCAACCCAAATCATGATGATGCCCGTATAGGAAGCTAGCAAAAAAAAAAGTAACAAAAACAACCAATTAAAAATATGTGAAATCTACGTAATCGGTGATAACCAGAAGACTTAACACGGTGGATATAGTCAGCTGTAATCATGTTATGGTCATGAAATAACCAATTAAACCTAGCAAAGTACTATTAACCACCAGAAGACAATGGATATAGACAGGTTGTGTATCACACAAACACAGTTCAGCATAAACCAGTAACTATTACTTACAACCAGTGTTGGCGCAATATAGAAGGGTGTGTATGCGGTGTAATAGTGGATAACAGTCACCCTGCTACGAGTATCATTCATTCAGTTACAATAGAAGCCTCAAAATAAAACCATACCTCACAATTTAAAAGTGGTACAGAGTGCCTAGTCGGCGGATCCATTATTGTTTTATCGATAGATGTGACGACCGAATATCAAGCAAGTTCCAAAAGGGTCAAGGTTGTAGTATCACTCAGTAAGCAAAACCTTGCAGGAATAGAGTATACAGTAAAATTTGAACTGGTGTAAACTTATAAATACTAATACAAAAACCTAATATATGAACCGTACATTGAAATTGACAAATGATGATAATCAATGAGAGAAGAATCGCTTGAGAATGTTTTTCCATATAAGGTCAAAGAGTATAAGATCAAAAAAAGGGTTCGTAGTTATTTGAGATTGACATCATCACACTTGCACTGCATTAACACTAAGACTGAACCACACACTATTAGCAACGGACAGCACATATGGAATCCACTTAGTAAAACTCTAGCCACCCGATAAACCAAACCCAAAAAAATCGTAAGAGATCCCTACAATCCTCAACTTCCTCATATCCCTCACTCGCGCAAAAACGTGCAAAAGCAGGAGGACATCTTTTGTCACATTACAAGAAAATAGTAAACTCTAACATGCAAGATATAAATGATCTCATTGATTATTAAGAAAACTTTGATGGTCAAACACTTGATTACACAATCGATTGTTTGGGTATATGCATCATACTAGTGAAGCATCAAAACTTAAACACAGGTACACAAACAAAAACTTAAACAAATGCAGCAGAAGAGTGGTTGCCTATGTTCTCATATAATGCATTAAAATGTATAAAGCACACAAAGGGATCATGCATCAACGTGTTGAGATTGTATGATATTGACCATCTTACTAAAGTTATGGTTTCTCCACGACAAAATACTATCGCCGTATTATGGTCTATGTAGAGACAGCTTCGTTAAATATGTCTGTAATATTACTGCTGATCTCGCCCAAGTTACTCCACACTAGCACCAGTTAAAGCAGAATTTATTGTGATTACATGTTCAGGGAGCATCTCGGAGGTTTGTGAGGACATCTACACTGGCTTATCCAGAAAGAAACTCTTGTCATCATGAAACATACAAAATTACACCGGGCAATCATTACATCACCTCGCTTCCACACATCAAACGAAAGATAGGAAAGGTTCCAATGTCATACTTATCAGAATTCAAAAATTTACACACAACGACTCAGGCAAAATAAAATCATTATTTGAATTCAACAAATAGTATGGATGTCCTCAGTCCCATATAATAAACAAATCCCTTGTCGTCAGAGTTTTTTGATAATCATGAAGGCAAGTATCCTGCTCAATTAACCATGATGTCAAAGTGACAATATGGGGCTCACATCCGAATATGTGAAAGTAAAAAGCACTAGAGGGGGCTAGCATATACTCGTCTCCTAGGTCACCTTTGAGGTCCCACCTCTGGTGTGTCCAGCTAAATATGGTCCATGTTTTGCCCAACTCCTTGTTTTGTTATTCTATTTTGGGACTGTAATATAGCGCAAAGTAATATAGATTCACTGTTCGTCTATCTTCTAATGCACTTTACATGCACACACTCATTAGTATAGTAAATCAGTCTTATTGCGAAGTTTATGCTCAATAGAATCAAGAATGAATTTGCATTACGTACATTGAATAAGTAACTTTCCTCTCTTCCACTGGTTTATTATATAGAATACGGTGAAACTCAGCATCCACCACACTGCCCATTAGATGTTGATTTCTTAACTATGGACAAAATGAAAATTACACCTCAAAGAAAGTTACTTGAGATTATATTTCATAAAATAGCTCGGAGGACAGATTTATAACTTTCTAACATCTCACTACCAGGTAACCGTGCTATTTTTACTAAACTCTATTTTGACTATTTACCATATTCTCTCAAAACACACTCGCACCAATACCACCCAATAACGTTAGCGCAAAGAACATTTAAAACATCTTTTAGGAGAAGGTCTGCTTCTCTGTCCCCAGGAGCGCACCGCGCACGCACACAACTCTCGACACCAACTCCGCCACAGATGGGAAGCAGAAGCGAGCCCTGACGATAAGATCCAATCCTCGCGCGCTAACCACCAATAAGCGCTCGCCACACCCGCAGACCAGGGGCTGACTCTAAATCTGCGAGCAGTTTGCGAATCGCGTGATTTTCATTTCACGGCCATGAGAGTAGCACGTGCCGCACTAGGTGACTACTCTCAACACATAGACACTGTAACCTCCATCTGACGTATAGAATCCTCACTCCCCAGACCAGCTGTATATGGAGATCCCACAGTGCTGTGGAGACTTTTTGATACCGACCCGACTAAGCGAAAATAAGCGATATCTAGCGTGGCTCTAGCCTCGAGTAAAATCTCGCTCATAGAATGATATAAAACGAGATAAGCTCGATACTCTCATCAAATAGCATTTCTTAATATATACTGATCTTTCTCACGGAGATACTCCATGATTAGGGATCATCGACTAGTGTGCTTTTTAGGGCAAAATTCCCATGTCCATACTACGTCTTGCAATAGCCTCAAGCTATATGTTGGCCTCACTCACTTTTTCTCGATCAGCAAACATAGCACAGTACCAAAACTAACGATCACTTTGGTGAACCAGAGACCAAAAGCGCGATGCGCACATCACCCCGAAACGCCAGCACGTATTGCGAACTAGACAGATTAAAGTTCCTTACACATACAGGGCCTCTATATATTCCGATTACATGTAAACACCAATCACGCTGACAATGTCATTTCACAACACAGATAGAAAATCACAAACTTGCTAGTCAGACGGATCTGTCTCGCTCATAAAAGCTTTTTATTTTACCCTTTACTAGTAAAATTCAACTCTAATTACGTGAAATAAGGGTTAACACTAGATGGCGAAGACGTAAGTTGATTCTTCACATTCATAGATGATGTTCACATGGATTGTAAGTAATAATTATTCACGCACTAAATTAATCTTTAGGTCTAAGGGCATGCCCTTGGCCCAATTTATAATATAAACTTGCTCACGATTCTATTCGAGATACACAATCCAACATAAACGGCACACTGATAGGAAATCACACGGTATGACTCCCCAAGGCCAAAACCTCCTCTCCATGTGCCCTGGTTACACATTATACACATCGCTAGCTCCTCGAGGCCTTTAAACTCTG
This sequence comes from Ostrea lurida, assembly GCA_903981925.1. Classification (NCBI taxonomy): domain Eukaryota; kingdom Metazoa; phylum Mollusca; class Bivalvia; order Ostreida; family Ostreidae; genus Ostrea; species Ostrea lurida. The sequence goes on along the minus strand of CAJDSM010069017.1, from coordinate 7,296 downwards.
ATTAATGATATACCGCAACTCTGCTGATCTCCATTAAGATGTGTTCAAAATTAATACTCTATACTGCACACTCCGCGAGATACTCCGCTCCTCGCCTGTTCAAGAGGCAACAAACATGAAGGCCAGTGTTGCTTTGATGGATATTTATTCGGAACATTTTGGGTCGACAATTTATAATAAAGAAATATGCATTTCAACTCCTAACCTCTCCCCTCAATAGCATAAAGCAGAATTCTATAATCTCACCGAATGGAATGTTCACTCTTTGATTGGACTCTAGCCACTATTAATTATTCTGGTACTTAGCTTCTCTGCTTCACGCAATTTGTGATGCCAACCAATGACAATCTCTATCGAGCTCGAACTCATATGTAAAAAGTACACTCTTATTGACTGCTCATTGTTCTCCAATCAAGAATTTAGATCATAGTGCATTTTCCAATATCATGTCACGGTCTCATTCCACTGATCCACTCTACTACGAACATAACACTCACACGATGGACGATTGTATATAAAATCGCAAGACCCACTCCAATCGATACTCGGTTTCTCTGTTCAGATTTTATCATTCGTGGGCTAAAAAGCGCGTCAGAAAATCGTCATCTCAGAGACAAGTCTAGTCTTCTCCAGTTCTCCAAGTCCCTGCGTAACCGGCAGTAATAACACAAAGATGGGTATCTCACACGCCTCTCATCCGGACCGGAAAGTGCTAGTTTATCTACCATAATCTATATTCATATTATTAAGATCTACATCCCTAAATTCACCCAATTGTGAGTAGGTTAGATGGTATTAAGCAATGTCGCAACAATTGTCTACTCTGTTTATTGCTTTTCTTTACCCACCGGTAGCATAGCTCTAGACAAGTGCTACATCGCAAACCACTGATCCACACACAAACGCGCACTCTAACCCTTAGAACTTGAAATGGTTTCCTCAAGGAGTCCTGTGGCTGCCTATTGCCGAACAGAACGCTCTCTACCAGCTGCCTACATAACCTCAACTATCTTAATTGAAAAGTTTCAGCAGTTTGTCAAAACAATTAGCGCGAAAAAGCTAAAGCTTTCTTTTTGCATTGCCTTCATGCGACATCACGCAATGTTGTTGGTGTGTATGCTCAATGTTATATAAACCATCACACAGCATGTTGTTATGAGGGTGGAGAACATCTCTCCCAGTCGTTGCATTGTGATGAACACATCGCTAATAATGAAACATTTCACCAATACATCCAGCCAGCACTCCCCTGACCTTACACACTCGCACATCAAAAGATTCACAGACACCTATGAAATTGAACATATCAAAACACTTGTGACATAAGAAATATACATGGCTGATAGACCCGCTACATTGCACTCGCCATAGTGCTACGACAAGAAAGCCCCAACATAATAGAATAATGTGCCATACAGCATATGAGTACATTCATGACCAACGTAAGCAAGAGACATCCTACTTAGAGCGTATGAACCCAAGCCAAATGCATATAACGCAATAAGCAAATAGTCGCTAGTCCGTGAGAACTCAAACCACTTGAGCCCGACCGCTTTTCGACCTCCGCGAGAAAACCGATAGTCTCAACGAGCCCGCTATATTTACATTTATATTAAAAAGACAGAACTATACTGTTGGTTTCTGTGGAATAGTGATCTCAGATTATAGATTTCATGTGACATACAGCGAGTCGAATGCTTAATAACCACAACTCATCATTCTCTAGGAGACCAATATAGAAATGCCAAAACTATAGTTCTCTACGGAACTCGTCGAAAAACCGCACACTGGAGTACCTACGGCTCTTAGTGACATCCGATCAGCTGATGGACACCACCTTGCATATACAAACCATCCACCAAAAGCGATATCATTCACAGCCAATTAACGATAGCCGAGACCACACTCCAAGCATCAAACATGGACACGCCATGCTGCACAACCCTCCCCTTAAACTCATACGCGGCTAAAACCTTATCCCTCCCCATAACTCGCACCAGGTAACACTATGTTCAAACTAAGCAACAGGCACTAGTCCACTACACTTGACTGGTTACCTAATTGCCAAACTCTTCTCCAAATGGAACAGTACACAATCTCAGTCATCAAACTTACATTCACCACAAGAACTATAACTTCCAAATGCGCTCCCCATGGATTACTATTTTAATAAAAAATCGATCTACAGCAGTAGACATTTAGCGTGACCATACTGAAGCAATCTGGTTCAAATCCCACAGAACTATAACCGGCACGCAATAGCTACTATCATGTTATCCACCATACTTAAATGTGGCTCTCACACACACGGTTGTCGAGAGAGAAGAGAGCATTGGATAAGTATCATTTAACATGTTCACAAGGATACCCTAGTGTGTGCGGTCTTTGATTAACGGGACAACAAGATCGAGATGGAAACAGGTAAACGGAGAAGAGAACAAGAAGATAAAAAAAAGACCCGCGAAACTCGAGAGACGCTAGGATAGATGATATAAAATATTTATTGATGACACCAACTCCGGGTTATTAATTAAATCTTCGACCATATACAGAGTAAATGAGAGTCCTCCGGCGTTTAAATAAATTAATTCAGACCAGTAAGAGATCTTCGGTCCTCACGTTATTATTTTTTCACTATTAGATATTCGTCGACCCTGTCACTCGACCAAAGGAGATTACTATTATCCTTTCAAACACAATTAGAGTAAGGGCCTTCGAATGCGTTTCTATTTTCACCATATAGGTCGGTCCTCCACAAAAGAGATATTTTTATTTTTCATTCCCAATTTACCGCCAGGAAAGAGTCCCTCACAAAAAACAGTATCTCTCACTATTTTCATCAATAAATAAGGTAAAACAGGTACCTCGAACGCGATCTTAAATATTTTCAACACGATCATTACGGCTAAAAATGGTCCACCGGAAATAAAACTCAGAACAGACAGTGTAGATCACACGGGGAACCATTAATGTTTATCTCGAAATTAGAACATCAAGGGGTGTCTTCCCTCCCTCAGGCTCACTCGCACCCACTCTATCATGTGACACCTACTTTGTATTGCAATTGGTCTTCAAATCCTATCGACTACGTCCGCTCTTGCCAAAGTGTTAATGACCAACCCTTGACACATTCTCCTCTCTCACACTTTTCCTCCTCTTCGAATACACACACACAACCACCAAAAATAACAAATCTTTATCAAAATTATAGGCGCTCTTCGCCACCGCGCTCTTCTGGGACACGCGCGCGCCCACCCCATTAAATTGCTCAAATCCTTTCAGGTCTCTCGCACCCCTGGAGCCTCCGGGCCCCCCCGGTGGGCTTTAATATAAAAATCTAGAGACCCTAAAATAATACAAATTTCCAGTACACTCTTAATTTAAGAAACACGGTCTCCTTGAGCACGCACACTCACACCCTACATACGCCTCGAACCCCTCCTACAGAATCCAGCCACGGACGCAACGCCCTTTACCAAAAATGCAGTAAATTGGTCCGCATCCCCTCGCTAGCTGAGTAGTGGCGCCTATGACACTCCACTCTAACGGAGAATATATGATCACATAATATGGAGAAGACTAAAAGGAAAAAAATTCCATTCCTAATCCACAATATGGTGCATGATATATAATAATAAACCACCCGCCCACTATTATCTGAAAAAAACACTTACTATAATTTTTTAACGAACAATTTGTCCTCTTCCCTATACTTCCTTACCCGGCGACCCATCTAGTATCTCATCAATTACTAGATATTCTACTGCATTCACTACAATTGATTCATAAAAATCAAACCTCATTAATCAATCGAAAATAACGGCAGAACTAAAAAGATTGATATGATGAGAGAATAGAATATGTTTGTTTAGATAATTAAGCAATGACTGCTTATTGCCTTGAACAACAATCAAAAAAGCATGCATCATTCCTCCTAATCATAAAAAGTCAAAATAAATAAAAAAAAAACCCGAACTCACCCAAAAAAAAAAAAAACCGCTAAAATGAAAAAAAACAAAAAAATATACAAAACATAGAACTTCAAAATAAAAAACCCAATAAGGAAAAATAAACTTCCACCAACCTAGAATAACGAAAAGAAGATCTAATCTAGAGTCACATAAGATATAGTTTGCAAAAATGATTACAACTAAAAAAACAGGAAAAACTCACTCCCAAATACAGCACACCATCAAAATAATTTCCACAGTATCCCCGCAATATAAAACACACCTCATCACAAACTGTGACCTCCCAACCATATACAACACGGCACATTGCTACTAAGTTTTCAGTATTGATTTCAGTCTCAATAGCAAACTACCAGAAAATAACAGTCCGGCCAACAAACACGCGAGGCAATCTCACATAACATATTGATCCACTCGCTGCCGATCCTTTCATCTACAACAGTCAGCCAAGCCCCTACAAATAATGAAAATTCCTTCTAAGAAAGCCTACCTATCACACTGCTGATCCGGGACTCCTAGGTAGTAGTACCCGAAGTTAAGACTCTTTCGCGTGTCACATGTAAGCCCAAGCGCGAAACCCTATTTTATGAAAAGAAAGACAGGCAAACATCAACTGAAATATTACATCAAGGAGGACGTATAATAGCGCATAACTGATATATAATTGTTTATAAATCAAACACCCAAAGCACCATCACAACATTTACCTATATGACCTACTACATGATAAAATAAAAAGAACAAAGAATA
>CAJDSM010069002.1:1234-23976 GCA_903981925.1 Ostrea lurida | reverse complement strand
TATGATCAAGAATGCTTGTTAATTCTTATTTCTAAATATAAGGTGTTTGTCTTACATACTGTTAATGTACTGTAATGTATACCCACCCTGCGCATCTCGACCAGATTTGTCATGACCAAGCATAATAGGGTTCGCTTCGCAATGGATTTAGCGTCCAGAGTTTGATTCTCTGATCCAAGTGTCTAAGTAAGGTGTTTACACATATAAAGAACCCTGCTCTGTTCTCCCTCTAATCCAGCCTTGAGCATGGTGTATAGGCCAAAATGCTTCAACTCTTTCATCTGAAACAGAATACATCTTGTATATGGGTGAAAAAATTCTCCAATGGACATATAAGATACAAAGAAACAGTATGTTTTCTAATATTTTTTTGGCGAGAAAAATCCCCCCCCCCCCCCCGGCAGCAGTTGCCTGTACATGTTTTTATTTTGCAGATTTAACTCCCAAAAATCGTCCTATATTTATGATGCTAATAATACAAAGCTTTATTAATGTTTTGTGGTGATATTTTCTGTTGTGGGGTTTTTTGTTGGCTTTAATTGGATAATTAATTAACATATCATATATTATATAATGATGAAGTTCAGTCTCAATCTAATTCTATGTGAAATATGATGCTTATGAATCACTAAAGTTTAGTTAGACTAGTGTTACATTTGGTCGTCAATTACAGACTAAAAGATTTTATACTTAACCAAGAATGAAATGCTGGTGGAGTATGTAACAATTAATGATAAAGGAATTAATCTTGTAGCAATCTTTGGTCAAAGTTAAAAATTATGAAAAAAATTTCTCCATGTTTTATTTTTTACTTTCAGTTGATGATATTTAAATATTGTTTCTATAAAAAAGAATTGTGTTCAATTATTGCCAGATGACATTTGTGTGAATTTTAATTTGTCTTTGGTAATTTGTATGGACTATAAACAGAATCAGTTGTTTGGCAAATGATGCCCCTCTTTAACGAAGTAGCTTTGTTCTTATCTTTGTGAATTTTTATAAGAAGGGAATAAGTGTCACTCATTTTGTGCAAAAATTTTAAAATGAATAAAATTGAGCCTATTATGACTCATACAAGTTATTTTTCTGTTTGAAGTAATAGACATATTATGCATTTTCTTGCATTAATTTCCATAAGCTAAAAATGTTTATGATGCTCGGAAACATGCTTCCCGATTAATTTTTGGCTCCTGGACAAAAAATTCAATTGTACTAATATACAAGTGTTGTTCCTATTGTAAGTTTTAAGGAACATACAGTCACTATTCTAAGTTGCAAAATATTATTCATATATCTTTTTTATAATATTTCCGAATAGGATAGAGATGATTGTGGGGTGAGAAATTTTTCACCATAAATGAGGCGATATGCTATCCTTAATAGCCGTTTTGTTGTGACCTGTTATATGAGACTGGGAGAAAAGAGGCCTTGGAGCTTGCCAGAAATGCCAACGATCAACGAATCCTGGACTCCAACAGTAACTCGACTAAAGAATATATCGGATTGCGCAGGTGGGTATACAATTGAGCAGAACATTAACAGTATATAAGGAGCCGTGTCGCTCATGAATTGTCAACTAATATTTGTGGGAATTTTAATAATGAATTGGGTCTAGTATCTGGTATCAGATTCGTTTAAAAGATTGTTAATGCCTCCATGGTCTATGTGATGTGATGGAATAATTTCAGTTTGACTCTTTTGATTGGAAGTATTTTCATGAGCTAAAGTGATGTAGTAGTTATGAATGATATTGATGGTAAGGTCAGCTAGCATTCCAAGTTGAATAGCTCGCTGTTTCGCCGTCGGCTTGACACATTCACTCCTATTATGTTAGGCGCTGTTCGCTCGGGCTTGATCGCACCTCTCAAGTGATAACCGGTCTGTTCGCGTTTCAGCCTTGATACACACGTCAAATTGATAGCTCGGTTGTTTCGCTTCGGCCTTGAAGCACACTCTAATGAGTTAGACGGCTGTTCACGCTCGCCTTGACACATCACTCAATGATAGGGCGGCTGTTCAGTCAGGTCCTTGAACACACACTCAAATTGATAGCCGGCTGTTCGCTCGGCCTGACAAGCATACGTCAATGATACGATGCGACGATGTGTGTGTGCGTGAACGAGAGTACTCAGATTGGATTTTTGTTATCTATGCTTCGGGACTGATCTAGAAGTGTTATAGTTCTGGTGATTGAGAAATCTGTTTCGGAACTGTAATGGCAAACACCGCTATTAACATGGTAAGTGAAAAATAAGAATTAAACACTCGAAGAGCAGTACTGTGATCATTTTTGGGGTTGTTTAGGAATTTCTCTGCAGATTCGGGACCGTTTTACGAGGCTTGAGTCGGGCTCTCCAGGAAGATCAGCAGAGTGGCGGGATGCAATCGTGTGGGAAGGAGTCTGTTGAACGTCGATCTCTGATTGTGTAACTCTAAGGACACTGAAATGTGAGCACCAAGATGACGTCCGCAGTACGCTGGAACAGTGTGAAATACGTAGAGAGTTTCCATGCATGCCATCAAGGTAGCTGGTAAAATCATGCCTGTTTATAGAAAGTATAAATTATACATACTGTAACGCATTGAATACCTCTGCTTTATACTAATTAAAAATGAAATTTTGAAACAAATGACTTTACAACAATCTCTCGAGTGCTGAATATTAAAATTGAAAGGCTTTTACAACATGTTTTGGAATTTTAGTTCAGTGAATTGATTGCTTCTGAAAAAACACCTGATTCATAAAAAATCTTCAAAATTTGCCTTTATCCTGCTTTTTGTTTTCAATTTATTCATAGGTTGTTGGATACGTATATTGTATCAGCATGTAAGTTTTATTTTAAAGTATCAAAATTCTGCCGCTGTTTCATAGAAATGTTTCGAAAGAAAATTTCGATAAGGTAATGAAAATTTCCAATTTAGAATGGGAAACGAAAGGTACCTTTATCTCAGATTGGGTATAGGGTCGTTCCTGGCTCCCATTAGCAGAGTAATTCAAGCCCTGAAAGATTGAAAAAAAAAAAAAAATTGTAAAGAGGATAGAATATGTATTAACCTTGATAATACATTCTTTGTTTAGTCCTGAACATGCCGTAAGGTCCTGGAGAAGGTGACAGAATGCTGGCAAGGCAGCGCGGGCAGTTAAATACCTACTTTCCCCTCGGGGACAAGTGCTCAGCCACTGGTTTACATGCCTCGGGGAGTTTAAAAGGAACCTCGCCCATTCTCCACTAATAACTGGCTAATGGATATGCTGCTCAAGGTGAGGCGCAAAGAGTTCGAGCTGTCCCATTTGCAGGGTATCTTAATTCAAAAGCTAAGTAAATCTCTAGTAGTTCTGCAATCCTTGTTTGATAGTTTCTTTCTGTTTACAGTAAGTAACTTGGTTGTAGTACTGTAGATTTCTTATTTTCATGAGTATACTATAATTAAGAAGTTGACTGTAACGACGTCAATCGAGTACTTCTACAGTAAGAATTTGCTGTAACACGTTCAAATCATGAGAAAATGGTAAATTCACGATTGTTGTGTTTTAATGATTAAAGTGTTTACAGTATATTTTTTAGTACAATGAAAATATATAAGAAAAAATTTTATTTCGGTGATACAATGCTTCCTCCGCGAGTAATTACGGAGATAATAAATTACTGCGTTTTGATTAGAAGATTTAACGGGTACTTGGTGAAAGGGAATTAAATGTTTGTTAAGGGTGGTCCCACTACGAGTTCTGGGAATAGTTTCCAAAACAGCACAATGATCTGTAAATAATGAAAGATATGATTGATATAGTTATAAGTATTATCATGTGAAAAGGTGGAAAATAGATGGAAATTTGAATACAAAAAAATGATTTCAAAGATTTTTCGTCAGCAGTAAATTAGATGCAAAATTCCTGCTGCGGAGTTCGAACTTGGGAACTTTGCCAGTTTACCAATACTGATGCTGTTACTTTCGAGCATGCAGTTTATACAATCTAAAGTTGATCGAAACATAGCTATTTCGAATAAACTATTTAAATCGCCATCTTGTGACGCTTGTGTTTATAAAAAAGTACATAGCTTTTAGTTCTAGTGGGCTACTTAAAGACTGAAGTCACTTTATAAAATATGTCCTATTTTCTTCTGCTTCAATACGCATATTAATGAAACACATTCTGTATTAGGAAGCGCCACTTGGGAAAGCAATATTTGTTGGAATGGAAGAACCGTTTGACCCTAATCGTTGAGTTCATCAGTGTCTCGACCTTTTTGGCCTTATGGACCTTGAGCAGCACATGGAGTTGAGTGACAGTCAGGTGTTAGGTAGAATCTGCAGAAACTATGTCTGAGCTTATCGCATTAATCAGATTAGAAAATTGCTGGGGGAGCAAAAGTTCAGCTAGCCAAGGCATATTCCAGTAACAGCGTCATCACAAGCCAAGGGTGTGGGTACGCCTCCACAGAGGGGAGCTAACTCCTTTAACACAACAAGGGGGGGTTAACTGCCCTCTAGCTATACATAGGCAGCTAAACTGCTCGTTACGCGACTACAGGGGAAGCTAATCCTTATACAGCTTACAAAGGGTGAGCTAACTGGCCCTCTCTGGTGTGTATGAATGTTCGATTTAGACAAATGAACACCACAAAAAGTCAATCTTTATTTTAGGACAAACAAGCTCCCATATTAGATTTTAAATTCTAGACTTTTCTAGCTTTTTTAAATGGAAAATAGTTATATATATGAGTAACTTCCAGGATGCCTACCATTTGAAAACACTTTCTTCCACAGATTTTCCTTGTCCTTTCACCGGTGCTGTCTTTTGTGGGGGTATAACAGTATGAATAATTCCATTCATTTTGAAATCACTGAAACAATCCCTCTCGTGCAAATACTTCAATCTGGTACTTTGCTCGTGAGATTGGATTGTAAACACCTTTTTATTAGGAGTAACTTATCATATCTTCTATCACATAAGCTCAGATAAACGTACAGATGGGTTAGAGATGAGGTCTATTCGATTCTGTGTCAATCAAGTCATGGGTATTAGGTCAAGGTGCACAGTCATTATGGCTGTGTACAGTCAACTGAGGTGGGGATAAACCAGGGGTTGCCTTGTTTTATATTTTTGTAACAGTGTATCACTAATGATCATTGTAAATTGGTGTCAAGAAAGTCATAGTGTTTAAGTCGCTGTCAAGTATATAAATTCATTTTGAGTCATAGCATCACCACTAGTACAACATAATGTAAATTGCAATTTGTGAATATTTAAAAATAAATGAACTATTTATATATTTTGAGCCTAATATGGTGCAGCCTTGAAAAATTGTTTTTCAGTCATTGATGATTTTGAAATTACTTATGTGGATTTTTTTCCAAACCTCAATTCTTACAAACTGGTGACCATTAATGATTCATTTTTATGTTGATTCATTTTTGTGATTTGAATTGGAAAGAGAAACTATTTTCAGAATTCTGCTTAGATGTGTATCTGTACTCAAGGTATCATATTAACAGCAAGTTTGATATTGTAGTTAAAGCATTTTGCTGAGTCTTTTCTGTGTTCCAAGTCATTCCACTGTCAAACTTTTTCAATAATATTTGACCAATTCTGATTCAAACGAGCCAATTTCATCATACCAAACTGGGCATAAAAGTTGGTGCTATTAGATGTTTAATTTTATAACTTTATTAACATTGACATGTCGATAGTTTTTCAGTACCGTGTATGATAATGATAGACGGGGTGAGGGAATGACTTACATTATCAATAATGGGTGGCACTGGAAGTAATCTGTAATCTAAGACTCTCCTGGATAATACTGTGCATGATCAAAGCATGACCTGCTGATATATATATTATAATTGTATTCATAAATGATTTTTAAAAATACTAAGTATGTTTGATATTGAGCTTAACAATCCTTTGATGTATCTAAGCCTAATTGTAGTGAATGAAGACGTACAATATAATATATTAATTGCAAGTGTATATCCCCCTCTCTAAGCTTGCTACTTATTAATACTGTATATCCTAGTTTGCACAGCAAGTTAGAAGTATTATTAATGCTTCTTATAAAAACTGTGGTTCCTATATCTGTCATTTCATGCAGAACAAGTGGAGAAACATAACGCTCAAAGAAGCTGAGAATTGGTAAAGACCGTTCACCGTGTGTTCTCCGATCCGTGTGTGTAAACAAAACCTGCTTGTCACCTGTCAGTCTGTAACCTTTAACCTTTACTTTGGAACTGTATTGAGTCTTATCTGAGTATCTGTCTAGCTTTTAGCAAAGTGTGTGACTAATGATTAAAAAAGATTGATTTTACCATAGTGCAGTATCATGAAACTTTTAGTTATAAACATTGTGTGCGTTTGTGCAGACAGACACCAATCACACACATACACATACACGAAACCAGCAACACACATAGAGTGTGAAAGTTAATAATCTTTCCTTGTACTCCATTTAGTGGGAAATAGATTTTCATATGAATTAATCGAGTCAGGAAGTATAGAATCTGTAATCAGAAAAATTTACCAATAAAAGCACCGCCTAGACTTACAGATGAAAGTCCTTCTAGGAGGCACAAGAAGTCTCGGTTGTGTTGTTTCTGAGGGCGAAGACAATTCTAAGGGAGGGATAAAAGTTTTGTAATGGGTGTTTTGGATGGTAGATATTGGAGTGTTAGAGCAACCTTGACTTAGTACCCGGTAATGCAGGTGTCTCGGGTATGACTCCCAGTCCAGTCAAATTCATGTGGTTAGCAGTAACTTGATTAATTAATGTAGTGCAGGGTCTTTGATTCAAGGTTCAATTCTCATTTGCTATTATAAATTTCGTCTTTTCCATTACAGTAATAATAATTTTGATTTTTCTTGTTACAAACAATTGAATTGGCTGAAACACGATGAGCAACATCAATTTATTTGGATAGATCTAACTTGCTCTTTGTGACGTCCTCGAAATGACGTCACAAATGCATTTGACGATTATTGTTCCACTTTTGTTGTGCTACGTGGTAAAATTCGTGCGGCTTCATTCAAAATCCTTAATTATCGTGCAAGTTTGTTTCATCACACAACGTAAATGACAAATTCTGTTTAAAACTTAAATGTATAAGGAATGAAGCTAATTTTGACCTGTTGTATACGATATTTATCTAACTTGGTCACATGTTTTACGCTCAATATAATCCGCTTCGCGGGGGATTATAAGGTAAACTGCACCAGTTAAGATTATATCGATAACCTAGGTCAATAATTACTTCATTCCCTTAAGTATAATACATCACTAGTACAGCGAAGCCTGTTAGAACTCCTTTTTCCTGTTTTTTATTGATTATTTTTTTTATTTTAGAATCTGTTGCCTGCGTGATTAACTCATATATTTGTTTCACTTGTTGCTTTTCAGTCTTTAATTTTCCAAGCATATCGTCAAAACTCGAATATCTCGACTCGATGGGAATTGAGAAAAAACATTGAGTATAGTCCGAGAATTCCTGGATATTCAAGGGTAAAATATATTAGATATTTAATGATTGTGACTTCCAAACCATTTGACATAGCCATGGTATTCAAGATATCAGTGTTGCGATACTCGAAATACTGACTGTATAAAATTGTGATATTTGAAGTCATAAATATGTGAGTTTAGAATCCTTGAATTCATGATATTGGGACTAAAAAAAAGTTGGAGCTCCGACAGAAAGGAAGTTACGAAAAAATATCTTCACGGTTGGGCAAATTGGTAAGGACAATTATTTCTCATGCAGGAAATAATCTGCCTGATTTTGAAGACTATGTTGACAATGTTGCCAATCAGATATCCTAGTTTTAAGTTTGTTAAAATTTCTGATGTTTGGTGATTACTATAAATATTACAACACCTTAAATCTCCCCTACGGTGTGTGGATATTTACTCAGTGTGTTAGATTTTTTTTTAGTCATAAATTTAAATCAACCAAGTAGATGATTAAATGAACATGGTAAATGCAATGCTGAACCTATTCATATTTGGGGTTTGAGCAGAACTAATCTGGAGTTATAAATGAAACCACCGATATTGGCTTATTGATATTTGCAATGATTTCCAGAAGATATGTTTGTTTCTAAGTTATCAGATAGATATCTTTAATTCAGCAGTGATGTTTGTAAGATTTAGTAGCGCTCTCAAACAAAGAGTGAATTTTTTTCTATTTTTAATTGGTCCATGAGACCTGTTGGGTTTTTTTAGTTTTCTGAAATATCACGGTCTAAATCCACAGATAACTTCCGAGAAGCCCAGCAGTCCCCGCCTGCCGATACCAAACTGAAGAGGAAGTATCGACAGGAAAAGCGGCCTGCCTGCTTCAGACCGGGGCCCCCAGGGGCTCGATGTACGGCCCACGGATGACTTCTTCCTCCTTAGTTGAAGTAGAGTGAACTAAATGACCAGCTTGAAGGTAAAACACTAGTAAACAATGTCTGTAAAATAAATATTAACCAGCAATGTCAGCTTTAAACCTGCAAAGTTTATTTTGTTGTAAAAATGTGCTATTTATGATTGTTGCAAAACACAATGCCAATTGCTGTTTAAAATTCTTTATTTGAGACATTTATAATTCTGATCAATGTAACAAAATACTTCACTGATCCTAAGGTAGAATGTTTTACCATCAAAGCTAGACTTTCATTTCTTTGTCTTAAAGCATATGTGCAGAATGAATAGATAAAAGTGTTTGTTTAAAATGGTTGGTAAAATACAGACATTCTGTGCTTTTTCCTCCTACGATGGAAGCCATACGTTGTGCTAAACGCCTATAATTGATCAGTTAGTATCGACATATGCTTAAGAAAATATTACTACATGTAGTTTGATTTCAGGATGCTCGTATTAGTATCCCGTTCAATTGCTAGCAATCACCTATAGATTCTAGGAGACATGAGACAGGGCAAGTTGAATTTGGGATATTGTGCTCTTCAGACAAGTGGAGGAAATAACAGAGCTATGGTTTTTCAGTGCAGTAAAAAAGGTTTGTTTGTCCAGTTATTTTTTGTATTGACGATAGAGAACACTTTATTCTGGTGTTATGGCATGGATCTCTTGCATGTAATTTGTGTATTGCTGTGAAGTGCTTACAACAACTTCGTTATTAGTTGAATTATAATAATTCTATTGTATCTGTACAATAAGACGATAAATGAAAATCTTAAGTATCTGCATATTTTTAAAATGTGTGGCAGCAAATGTTTACATCAAATGTAAAAATCATTTTCAGGTTGTACTTATTTCGAAAATCTTCGAGAGGCCGAAAAATGTACATAAGAATTTAATGGACAAGCCTTTAAATTTGAAATATACCATTACTAAATTCCAGGTTAGTGTGAAATGCATGTAAGCATTCTGTTTTGATAGGAGATTCTGTGTGTATATGGGCAAATGACAAACATGGAGATTAGCATAGCTCTGATTTACAATTGCTTGTTGTATTACCTGTCAGTACTGCAGAGCAGCGGATTTGAATCGTATTTGGGCAGGATGTGGATGGAGTTGTGTCTAATAACTCCAAGGTGATGACTGAGTAGTAGGGCAGGAAAAGGGGAGAGAAAGGAATTCGTCTTCTACAGGGGGATTACCGGATGGTCAGTAACAACATGCTTACGTTCCTGGGTGAGCTTAAACCAAAAATCACAGGTCACAGAGGGAGTATATATTGATATTATCTTTCTGTTCTGTCTCCATAGGTTCATGGCTAGAACTGAAGGTTGCAGATTTCGCTGGAGCACATGGGGTAATTGTTTGAACATGCGTTAATTGCTTCTGATCATGAGTTTTCGAGATTGTTTGGGTAAATTACATCGTGGTGTGGCATCTGTAAACTTTTTGCATTTTCAACTCTCACCAAGAACCACTTTGCCTAATTTTCATCCAATTGCCAAACTATCTTTGTAATAAAGGGGTTCAAATTAAGTGCAGATTGAAGGCACTATAAAACTCCTTAATGGGATGTGTAGGGAAAATATCAAGAAAATTACCTTAAGGTATTGTCTATGGTAAGAAAATTTGAACATCGAGCCAGATACAAGCATCTCACAATTCTTGTTATGCTACAGTTTTGGGCAAACATGATTATACATGTATAAACATCCTGGTGAACTGGTATATCAGATTTAATTTTATTTCACGTGATCACTAGCGCTGATTTTCAGGTTAAAAACAGGCCTTATTTAATGGATAGAATTGACGGTGATTGCGTATGATCTACGGGTAACCTGAACGAGAAAAGTAAGTCTGAATGGACATTGATGTTGTTGTTGTGGAATGTAAGTGAGAAAAGTTAAATGATAGAAATAAAACTCTTTATGATTTTTCGGCGCGTGATATGCAGGTTATCATCGAGATTGTTAACACGGCTAGAATACTTTGTCATCAATGGCCGCTTCCGCGCATTGAGAGTTTTACGTCCTAAATTTAAGCGCGTGACTATGCCGATGCATCACACACGAAAAAATGTAAGATTCGTATTTCTTATAGATAGTAGGATTTTTTTATTTTCAATATCAGTGGGTCGCTGTGGTCGGAGTTCTTTGTCCACAAAGCTATAGGATGAAATTTTTAGGATCTAATTTTATAAAGGAAGTAGAATGGGTGTGAGCAAATGATGACGCACGATGTGTGTTACTGGGATGTATAGAAAGTGTGCGCATGCGAGATTCGTTATTTGTACTGAAGATTTTGGTTGATATTTTCACAGAAGGTAGGATGTTGAAATTTCCGTTTGCGTGTACTTCTGGAGAAGTTTCACCGGATGGAGGTCCCTCGTTACGTCATGTATTTTCTTAAGGCTGGGATTCAGAGGGACCTGAGTTGAAGCTTTTAGGAATTTCCCCCCCGTAATAACCTTAAAGGCCCTGCCTAGGCCGTTATTAGTGCAAAGAATGCTGTTTTTGTCCCGCTGGAATTGAGACTTAAAATTTTGCCCATCCCTGATGGGAATTCTCGTAGTATGAACACTGCCTTGGATTTTTGGCTTTGTGAATGTCCGTAGAAGTAATCATTATGTGATCGTTGACTGCCATTCATCACTCTCCGTAGAAGTGTTAATTGGTGACACTCCGCAGTACAGCGGAAATGAACGTTGAGAGGGTTGTATCTATAGAAGGTATGGGAATAATAGAGGGTGCGGGCGTAACAGTGTTGCAATGAGGAATAGTAAGCGTTATATATTGGTTTCAGGATGAGATTCGAATGTCTGACAACTTCCACGCGCTTTCACGACCTGAAGGAATTCTGGGAGAAGGGAAATAACTATTGGGTTCGCGTGCAGGCCTTCCGAAGGCCCTCCTAAAATGGCTGAAGATTTAGAGAAGTTGATGAACGAATATCCAACAGCATGATAATGCCAGGCCTTGCGTCCAGACTCTGCATTGGAAAGGTAAAGAAATGTACTCTACATGGACTCATGCTTATTTTATTTACAGGAATAAATTTATTTACGTAATTTTATTGCTAACTGTGTTCATTTAAGTAACACAGTAATAGGAGGTTATGAAAAATAATTTCTCAAGCCAAAAAATGCAGCAAGTGGTTTTTTAAAAAAAGTGAAATTTATTTTTTAGTGTCAGTTCCTCGACCTCCGCTATAATTTGAGAATTTGAATTTGGTGAATGCTCTATGATTGGTTACCGTTACTTGTAGTTATACAATTTCATCTAAAACACTATGAACTTTTAGATAATTTGCATGGCGCTGTAAACTTGGTCTGACTCCAGTACCGCCTGAGAAGACATAAGATGATTGCAATGTTTTTCTTCTCGTTTAGTCTCGATATCACATCTAAAAAAAGAAATGTAAACATGTTTTAATAGGATCTCGCCAGCCTATTCACATATGTAGAGGAGCTCTCTAAGACTTGACTCAGGAGATGCCCCCGCCAACAAGAGCTGACCAGGGAAATTCACCACAACCTTCCGGCAACTGTTGCTACGATTCCCACGCCCCAGTGTGTGATGGTAACGAGGGAATCTTGTGGAACGCAGCATCAACAAGGCTGTGGAGAGAGGCCACCTGGAGCCGACATTAAGCGCCATCAGGTCAGGTCTGGAAAAAATTTTAAATACTCCCATAACTAGATAATAGAAGTCCTGTGTCATTATGTCGAGTGTGGGATAGGAAAATTCCACTCCACAAAGCCTGCCCTAGACGTGCAAGATCTTGACCCCTCTAAGTGGAATTTCCCTACCACACTCGGTACTATTGAAAGGACTCTAGTTAAATCTAGTTTATGGAGATTAAAAATTTTTTTCTCAGCCTGACTGATGGCCTAATTCGTCCAGTGTGCTCTCTCCAGAGCCTTGTTGATCTGCGTTCCCACAGAGATTCCCTCGGTTACCATCACATCCTGGGCCTGGAGATCGTATTGCAAAACAGTGCGAAGGTGGTGGTGAATTCGCCTGGCAGGTCTTGTTGGCGGGGGCTATGCCTGGTCAGAGTGTTAGAGAGCTGCCTTAATATGTGATACGCTTGGCAGATCCTAAAGACAGTGTTTTACATTTCTTTTTTTAGATGTATTATGAGACTAAAGAGAAAGAAAAGCTGCAATATGTTTGCTTTCTCAGGCGGTATGGATCAGACCAAAGTGTTTACAGGGCCATCACTAAGGTGTCGTAACTTAAAGTTCATAGTGTTGTGCTGAAATTAAGTATAACTCACAGTAACGGTAAATCCAATGATAGAGAATTCAGCCAAATTCAAATTCTCAAATTAGAAGATGGCAGAGGATGTCGAGGAACTGACTTTATAAAATAGAATTTCAACTTTTTTAAAAACGCACTGGTGCTTGTCAATGTTTTTGCTTGACGAAATATTTTCTAACATCCTTACTGTGGGTAATAAATGAACACACGTTTACAATAATAAATTACGTAAATAAAATTTATTGTGAAATAAATAGCTGAGTCCTGTAGCTACAATTTACGCTTCTGGTCCAATTGCGAGTCTGGACCAGAGCCTGCCTTATATGGCTGTTGTATTTTCATCACCATTCTCTAAAGTCTTCAGCCATTTGGAGGCTTGGGAATAGCCTGCAGCGACGTCACAAGTTCGTTTCCTCTCCCAGAATTCCTTCAAGGTCGTGACCTGAAGCTGTGGTACAGCTGAAAAATATATAGTTCTTTCATAATGCAACATTTACTCCGCCCTTGCATAACGCCCAAAGTCCATTACTCGGGGAAGAGAATCTTACAGAGAGTTGAGTGAAATGCAAGACGAGTCAATATGTGAGCTTATCCTTCAAAGCAAAATCGAAGGCAGTGTTCATACTAGAAATCCATCAGGAGGCAAAATTAAGGTTCGTCAATTCCAGGGAACACATTTGCTAAAAACGGCAGGCAGGGCTTTAGGATTACGGGAAACTTTCCTAAAGTCACTAGGTCCTGCGTCGCTTAAGAAATACAGACGAGGAACTCCTATCGTGAATTCCAGAAGTAACACGCTATGGAAGTTCAAGATCTCTTCCTGTGAAATTATCAAAACGAAATCTTTATCAAAATGAAGATGCGAACATCTTATCACAGTAACAACACACGTGCACGCATGCTCACATCTTCCTTTTTAAAACTGTTAAAATTTCCTACTGTGAACAAAAACTCTGACGCCCAGACCATGATTGAAAAAAAAAATTATAATCTATAAGAACATGAATCTACATTTTATTCGGGTCTGCGAGGCTGATCACCGAATTTTAGAACGTAGAAACCGTCATGCGCGATTAGCGCATGATGAAAAGTTTTTACGTCTAAAATCTCGGTGATAACCTGCATATCACGCCGAAAAAATATAAGATTTATTTCATTATGATCTTAATTTATATTACAGACAACAAATCAATTGTCCAATATAGAACTTTACTTGTGTTCAGGTACGATCAAAAAATCACCTCAATTCTTAAAAGGTGTTTAACACAATGAACATCAGCGTAGGTGATCACGTGAATAAAATTAAATGATACTACAGTTCACAGGATGTTTATCATCGTACTAATCATGTTTTCCAAACTGAGATAACAAAGAATTGTGAGTGCTGTATCTGGCTTGATGTTTAAACTTTTTTCACTTAACCAATTAGAATACCTTAAGGTAATTTTCTGATATTTTCCCTACACATCCCATAAAGGAGTTTTATAGGTCCTTCATCTGCACTATTCTGAACCCCCTTTTTACACAGATGTTGGCAAGTCTGGATGAAATAATTAGCCAAAGTGGTTCTGGTGAAGTTGAAAAATGCAAAAATTTAACAGATGCCACACAACGGAGTACATTACAAATGCACCATGACAGAAAGCCAATTATGTTCAAAATTCATGCTCAGAAATTGAACCTTCAGTTTAGATGAACTATGGAGAAGAGGGACAGAAAATAGAATATCCGGACCTGTTTTCTGGTTAAGGCCCAGAACATGATTGATGAGGTAATCCCCTGTAGAAAGAGGAATCCCTTCTCTCCCTTCTTTTTTTCTGGCCTACTACAGTCATCACCTTGGAGTTATAGACAAACTCGCCATCAATACTGCAAAAAAATCAAAGTGTCTGCCAAGTACTACAGGTAATCACGAACAAGCAATTGTACATCATGATGTATTCATTGTATTGCCATTTACAACAGCGGTATCCATATAAACAAATCTTACATCCATATTTAGTAACTTGAATTTAGTATGTTATATTTTCAAAATTTACAGATGAGTACGGCTTGTCCATAGATTTATTGTGTTGTAACATTTCTGGCCTACTCGAAGATTTTCTAATAAGTACAACCACTGAAAAAGATTTTTATATTTTGATGTAAACATTTTGCTGCCACCACATAAAAGATATATGCAGATACTTGAAATTTCATTTATCGTATAATTGTCAGAACACATATGAATTTATTATAATTCAACAATAACTGAAAGTTTGTTGTATAGCAACTTCTACAATACACAATTACAATGCAAGAGATCCATAGCTAACTAGATAATTTCTCTCACCGCCATCGTCAACAAAAATAACTGGACAAACAAACCTTTTTTCTGGCACTGAAACTCATAGCGCTGTTATTTCCTCCATTGTTGAAGAGCAACTATCCCAGAATTTCAGACATTCCTGTCTCGCATGTCCTCCTAGATATGGTGATTGTAGCTTGAACGGATACTAATACGAGCATGACTGAAATCAAATACATGTAGTAATATTCTCTTTTTAAGTATGTCATATACTTGATCAAAATTGTAGGCTTTAGCACATAAGGTATGCTGTCCATCGTAGGAGGAAAAGGCACAGCGATGTTGTATTTTGTACCCATTTTAAAAAACTTTTATCTTTCATTTGCACTTGCTATTAAAACAAGAAATGAAAGTCTAAGCTTGATGTGTAAAACCATTAGCCTAGGATCAGTGAAGTATTTGTACATGATCAGTATATATAAATGTTCGTCAAAATAAAGAATTGTTTTAAACAGCAATGTGGCATTGTGTTTTGCACAAATCTAAAATAGCACATTTTTTACACAATATAAAATTTGCAGGTTAAAGCTGACATGCTTTATATTTATTTTACAGACAGTTCTATATGATTGTTACCCTACAGCTGGTATTTGAGTTGCATCTTACTTCGAATGAAGATGAAGAAGTCATCTGGGACATCGAGCCCTGGGGGCCCCGTTTTGAGCAGCAGCCTTTCCTGTTCGATACTTCTCTTATTTTTGGTTCGGCGGCGGGGACTGTGTGGCTTTTCTCGAGGTTCGTGGATTTAGAACGCGAATTTTTAGAAAACTAAAACCCAACAGGTCTATGGACCAATTAAAAATAGAAAAACATTCATTTTGTTGCAGAGCGTACTAAATCTTAACAAGACCATCACTGCTGATAAAGATTAATCATCTGTAACTTAGAAACAAAATCAATTTCTGAATCATTGCAAAATCAATCAAGCACAATTATGGTGGTTTCATATAACAGTATATCGTTCTGCTCAACCAAGATATGAAAGTCAGCATTGCATTACCAATTGTTCATTTTATCACTACTTGGTGTTTAAGATTTATGACTAAAAAAAAAATCTGTAACATCACTGAGTAAGATCACACAACGTAGGGGAAGATTAAGGTGTTGTAAATTATTTTGTATCCACCAAACATCGAGAAATTTAACAACTTAAAACTAAGGATATCTATTGCAAACATTTCAAAAACATAGTCCTTCAAATCAAGGCAGATTATTTCTGCATGAGAAAATAAAGTTGTCTTTACCATTTTGCCCAAGTGAAGTATATTTTCGTAATCTTCCTTTTCTGTGGAGCCTCCAACCTTTTTTTTTTAGTCCCAAATATCATGCATTCCAAGGTCTAAGTCAATGTTCTATGACCTTCAAATATTCACTATATTTATATCAGTCGAAACTTCGGTATCTCGAACACTGATTATCTGAAGTACATGGCTATGTCAAAGTCGGTTTGGAAGTACACAATCATTATTATCTAAATATTTTACCTTGCGATATCCAGGAACTCTCGATATCTCAAACTGTTTTTCTCATTTCCCATCGAGTTTCGAGTATCGATGTTGACAGTAATGCTGGAAAATGTTAAAGACTGAAAAGAGCACAATGTGAGAACAAATATAATGCCACTACATCACGCTAAGCACGTAGATTCTAAATATATGAAAAAAAATAATAATAATAGCAGAAAGAAGGAGTAAATCTAACAGCTCAGTGTACTATGTATTTACTTAAGGAATGCAAGCTAATTTTTGACCTAGTTATACGATATAATCCTAAAACTTGAGCTTGCAGTTTTAACGGCTTTATATATCGCGAAGCGGATTATATTTAGCGTAAACTGTACCAAGTTAGATAATATCGTATAACCTAGGTCAAAGATTAGCTTCATTCCTATATAATTTAATTTAAAAAATTGTATTTAACGTTGTGTGATGAGCCCAAAATTGGCCAAGATAATAAGGAGTTTTGAATGAAAGCGGACGAATTTTACCCGTAGCAACAAAGTGGAAACTAATAACGTCAAATGCAATTGTGACGTCAATTCTGAGGACGGTCACAAGAGCAGTTAGATTATTCCAAAATATGTGATGTTGCTCAATTCGTGTTCAGTCCCAAATCAGAATGCTTGTAACAAGTAAAATCCAAATTTATTATTACATGTATATGGAAGTGAAGATTTATATAGCAATTTGAGAATTGAACCTGATCAAAGACCCTGCAATGACTTAATTATCAGTTATTAAACCACTGATTTGACTGGACTGGGAGTCATACCCGGAGACATCCTTGCATTACCGGGTATAGTCAAGGTGCTCAACAATTCCAATATCTACCATCTCAACAGCCCATTACAAAATTTTATCCTCCTTAAATTGTCTTCGCCTCAAAATGACACACACCTAGAATTGCTTGTGCCCTAAGAAGGATTTTCATACTTTGTGTAAGTCTAAGGGGTGCTTTTATGGTAAATTTTTTGTTACTATTATGTAGACTTCTTGACTCGATTAAGTTCAATTTGCAAAAATCTAACTTTTCACCGACTAAATGTAGTACAAGAAAAGTTATACTGTTACAAGTCCTATGTGTGTGTGTTTGTGTATGTGTATTGTGTGTGTGTGTCTGTCTGCACACGCACACTGTTTATGAACTAAAAGTTCAATTTGATTACTGCTATGGTGAAAAGATAAATCGCTTTTTAATCATTAGGTTCGACATTTGTAAAGCTCAGAGCAGATAACTAGAAATCGAAGACTCAATACAGTCAAAGGTTAAGGTTAAAGGTTACAAGATTGACAGTGACAGAGGGGTTTACGACCACAACGGAATCGGACACACGTTGACGGTTTTACCATTCTAAGCTTCTTGAAGCGTATGCTTTCTCCAATTGCTTCTGCATGAAATGACATATATAGACACAGCTTTATAAATGATAATATATTCTAACTGCTGTGCAAACCTAGGATACTACAAGTTTTAAATAGTAGCAAGCTTGAGAGGCGGGACTTATCATGCAATTTATATATTAATTGGTAGGTCTTCATCACTACAATTATGGTCCTTAAGATACATCAATAGATTGTTAAGGCAATATCAAAATAACTTAGTTTTTTAAAATCATTTATGATACATTATAATATGATATATCAATGCATGGTCATGCTTTGATCAATGCAAGTAGTTTATCATGAGAGACTTAGATACAGATTATTCGTGCCACCAATTTTGAATACATGTAATGTCTTTCCCTCACCACCTGGTTATCATTCGATACAGGTATGTAAAACTATCGACATCAAATGTTATAAAAGTTTATAATATTAAAATCTATACACAAAACTTTATGCCAAGTTTGGTTGATAATTGGCTCTGTGAATCAGAATTGGTCGAAATATTGAAAAGTTTGACCATGGTGGAATGACTGGAAACAGAAAGATAGGAATGTTCAACTAATCTAAAAAACTTGTCGTGTTAAAGTATTGAATACTTGAGTACAGTACACCATTATGCAATTCTGAAAATGTTTCTTTTCCAATGTCAATATCAACAAAAATGTATCAAATAAAAATTTCATCTATGGTCACCAGTTTGTAAAGAATGTGGGTTTGGAAAAACAATTCCCAATAGAATTTCTAAAATTATCAAGTGATGAAAAACAAGTTCTTAAGGGCTTTGCAAACCATAATTAGGCTCAAAAATATCATGAATATACTGTTTCTTTTTTAAATATGTCACAAATGCAATTACTTATGGTTGTACTGTGGGTATGTTTACTCAAATGAACATTTTATATCTGACAGCGACTTAATACACTATGACTTTTGACACCAATTTCAATGATTAGTGATACAGCTGTACAGAAAATATAAAACAAGAAGGCTGAATCGTTTATCCCCAACCCATACGTAATACCAATAATGACTGTGACCTTGACCATATAAACCCCATACCTTTTGCACAGTATATCAATAGAAGCCTATCCTCTACCATGTACTGTTATCTGAGCTTTTGTGATAGAAGAATTGTAAAGTTACTCCTAAAAGAGGTGTTTTGACATGCTAACTCTCACGACGCAAGTACCAAGACTGAAGTTTACGCACGAGAGCGGATGTTGTCAGTGATCTCAAAATGAAGTGGACATTATTCATTATGTATACTCCCAAAGAACAGCACCGTGAAAGACAAGGAAATCGTGGTGGAAGAAAGTGTTTCTAAATGGTGGGCATCTGGAAGTTACTCATTATATTATAACTTATCAATTTAAAAGCTAGAAAAAGTTAGATTTAAAAATCTAATATGGTAGCTTTGTTATGTCTAAAGATAAAGCATTGGTACTTGTTGTGTGGGTGTCATTGTTCTATATCTACATTTCATCACCCGAAGGGCAGTTAGCTCGCTTGTAGTGTAATGAAGGAGTTCAGCTCCTCTTGGTAGTGTAGAGAGCAGTTAAGCTGCCCTTGTATATAGAGGGCAGTTACCTCACCTTGTTGTGTATAAGGTTTAAGCTTTCCCTTGTGGAGGGGCGGTACCCACCTTTGCTGGTGATGCACGCTGGTCTGGAATAATGCTTGGCTAGCTTGAACTCATTCGCTCCGTCCAGAATTTGCTAATCTGATTAATGGTCGGAGCTCGAGATCATAGTTCTGCGATTGCTCCATAGATGACACCTGAGTGTATCAATCTATTTGTGCTTTGCTCAGTGTCAATAGGCCAAAATGGTGCAAAGACTACTGTGAACTTCACGCATTAGGGTTCAAACGTTCCGTTCATCAACAAATATTGCTTTCCAGGTGGCGCTCCTTAAAACAGAAATGTGTTTCATTATATCGTATTGCTAAGCCAGAGAAAAATAGGACATTTAATAAAGTGACTCAGTTTTAAGGGTACGCCACTAAACTAAAGGCTTGTCTTTTTTATAACACATACGTCACAAGATGGCCGATTTATAATAGTTATGAAATATGCTTGTTTTCGATCAATTTGATTGTATAACTGCATAGCTCGAGTAGTAAAGCATCAGTTTGGTAAACTGCAGGTCCAAAGTTCGAAATCCGCAAGGGAATTTTGCTCAATATTTATCTGCGAGGAAATTTTAAAATCATTTTTTTTGTATCTCAACGATTTCATATTTTCCACCTTTTCACATGTATACTTATAATATATCATGCATATCTTTCATTATTAAATCAATATTGTCTGTGCTTTTGAGAAACTTCCCAGATGTAGTGGGCCACCCTTAAATATTTAATTTTCCTTTCACCAAGTACCGTAAATAGTGCCTAATAAAGCTACGGCAGAGGTAATTGTAGTTATCTCGTAATTATCGCGAGGAGCATGTGATTGAACGAAATATAAATTTTTGTTTCTTTATTTTTCATGGTCTAAAATATGATGTATAACACTCATCATGTAACACAGACAATGTGAATTACTTCTCATGGATTGACGTGTTACAGTCAAATTTCGTGAACTGTAGAGTACTCGATTTGGACGTGTTTACTGTCAATTCGTGATCTAGAAGTATACAACGAAAATAAGGAATCTGACAGTAACTACAGACCAAGTACTACTGTAAACAGAAGAACTTCAAACAGAGGATGCAGACTTACTAGAAGATGTTACTTACTTTTGAAATTAGATACCCTCAAATCGGACAGTAATAACTTTTGCGCTACTTGAAGGCATCATTAGCTCAGTTTGCTGGAGAATGGGGAGGTTCCTTTTAAACTCCCGAGCATGTAAACCAGTGGCTGAGCACTTGTCCCGAGGGGGAGGTACGGGTTTTAACTGCCCCGCCGCTGGCCTGCCTTCTGTCACTCTTCTCTCAGGCCTTACGGATGTTCAGCTAAACGAAAAATGTTATATCTAAGTTAAATAAATTCTACCTTCTTACAATTTTTTTTTTAATTTCAGGGTCTTGATCTCTTATGGGGCCACTGAACGCCCCTAACAACTGGATAAAGTGTACCTTTTCCCAAATCTTGAATGGAATTTTCAATTACCTTTATGAATTTTTTGAACATTTTCATGAAACAGGGAGAATTTTGGTGATATTTAAATAAACCTTACTTGTTATAAGGTATCCAAAATCCATGAATAAATTTGAAAACAAAAAAGCAGGCAACAAGCAAAACTTGTGATAGAGTTTTTATGAATGGTGTTTTTTTCCAGAATAAGTTGAAAAATTCAAAAAGTGGTGTAAGAGCCACTGAATTAAAATCATTCCCGAGAGTTGTTGTAAGCGATTTGCTTCAAATTTCATTGTTATAGTAAAGCGAGTGTAGTCAGTTCTAATTACTTTTCTTACAACAGCAATGACTTTTGACAGTCCCTTGATGGCAATGCATGGAACTTCTACGTATTCCACAGTATCCTGGTCTGACGCCATCTTGGTCTGATTTCGCTCAGAAAATCGGAGATCGTACGCTCTCCACAGATTGCATCCCGCCATCTTGCTGGCGTCCTGGAGGCCCGACTCACCTGCGTAAATCGGTCCCCGAATTCTGCAGAGAGAATTCAAAACCAAAAATGATTCAAGCTATGCTTGTTAATTCTTATTTCTAATGTAAGGTTTTTTGTCTTCCAGTTCCTGAAACGGATACTTGTAGACTCAAGGAACAAAAATCAACTGCTGAGTGAACAGTCGGTTATTCAACTTGAGTGCTTTGTCCCAAGGCCGAGCCGAACAGCTCGGCTATCATTGAGTGGTGTTGTCAAGGCTGAGTGACAGCAGCCTATCATTGAGTGTGTGGTCACGGCCGAGCTGAAGCCGCCTATCCATTGAGTTGTGTCAAGGCCGGAGCGAACGCCGGTATCATGAGTGGTGTGTCAAGCTGGAGCGAACAGCCGGTTTATCATTGAAGTGTGCGTCACGGCCGAGCGAACAGCCGGGCTAACATATGAGGTGTGTCGTCAAGGCGCGAGCGAACAGCGGATATTGGATGCCTAGCTTGACCTTCCATGTCATTATATTCTACTATACATCACTTTATGCTCTGAAAATCTTCCATATCAAAAGAGATAAAAACTGAAATTTATCACTACTATGACAGTGGGCATTTAAACAGTCTGTAAAAAATTTGACCGATATGCCACCCATTTCATATTAAATTTCCACAAATATTTAGTGACAATTATGAAGAACGGCTTCCTATATACTGTTAATGTTTGTAATGTATACCCCACCCGCGCATCTCGATGAGTGATTTCTGGTTCCGGGTTTGTGTTGGGGTCAGGAATTGTTATGGTCGTGGCCATTTCTGACAAGCTCCAAGGCCCGTTTTTCCAGTCTCTATAACAGGTCAACAAGGCATTAAAGGGAAGTATCTGCTCATTTTGGTGAATAATATTTCTTCAATCCAGATCATGCTTTATTCCTTTCGAATATAATAAAAGATATATTGAATAATATTTTGCAACTTAGAAAACTCTGTATGTTCCTTAAACTTACCATAGGAACAACCTTGTATATAGTAAAGATTGAATTTTCTTGTCCAGGAAGCCAAAAAATTAATTGACATGTTTCCGATCATAAACATTTAGCTTTGGAAATAAATGCAGATAAATGCATAATAATGTTATTTTCAACAAAAATTAACTTGTATGAAAGTCATATAGAATCATTTTTGATTCACTTAAAATTTTGCACAATATATGTAGTGGGACATCTACATCCTTTAAAAACTTCACAAAGAAGACAATACTTCGTTATAAGGGGCATCATTTGCCAAAATCACTGTTTGTTTG
>CAJDSM010068994.1:0-11048 GCA_903981925.1 Ostrea lurida | reverse complement strand
ATAAATATCAGGACATGTTTCAATTCACATTCATTTCTTTTTGTTAGTTAAAGTTGATTGCTTACCTGTTCTAGGCATTCCAATTGGGAATGGCTAGGCAAACGCCCTTCTGGAAGACATCTTTCTAGAGAAATAATTTCTTTCCATATTTCCATTATCTGTAGTAATTGTGATTGGAAAATATAGAGTTAAATTCGTCGAAATACAAAGGTTACCACTGTTTGTTACCTTTATCTAATTCTTAGTTATCACCTATGATTACTTTTACCTTCTCATAGTAACTGTATTGAATTCTATTCTGTTTGTGTATTAGTAGAAATGACATTGATAACATATCTATTTGATTTCTCTATGACACCTCTATAAATATATCTGATTGAAAACAGTATCCGTTTCTAATAAAACATACACGTACGAGTAGAATACCACTCAGTCAGTAGAAAACTTATGTAGATTTTGTAAACTGAGTGATCTCATTTTGTAATCATAAATATCAGGACATGTTTCAGTTCACATTTCTTGTGTTTGTCATAGTTGATTGCTTACCTGCTTTATGCATTCCAAATCGGAATGGCTAAGCAAACACCCTTCAGGAAGACATCTTTCTTGAGAAATAATTTCTTTCCATATTTTCATTATCTGTAGTAATTGTGATTGGATAATACAGAGTTAAATTAAATTGATTTCGTCTGCGTCCAAATATAAAGGCTACCATTATTTGTTACTTTTATGTAAATGTGAGTTATTTGATTCATCACCTTCGATTGTCGCTTCCTTCCCATAGTCACTGTATTCGATTCTATTCCGATTGTGTATTAGTAAAAATATAAATAATATACGGTACCAATTTTGATGCACCAGATGCGCATTAAAATGAAATTGATATTATATCTATTTTTTCTCTGTGAAACCTCTATAGATATATCTGACGGGGAACAGTATCCGGTTCTAATAAAACATACACGTACGAATAGCATTCCACTCCATCAGTAGAAAATGTATGTTGATTTGGTAAACTGTGTGATCGCATTTTGTAATACTGTAGATTCCTTATTTTACGCGAGTACTTTATATCGCGAGTTGACTCTAGATCTAACACGTCAAATCGCGAGAACGTAAATTCGCGATTGTTGTATTCATGAAGAGTGTTTACATGTAAAATAAAGGCGAAACATTTTATTTCACGATCGATGCTCATAGCGAAATTACGCGATAATATATTACTCGAGTTTAATTAGGAATCTACAGTAATAAATCAATTCACGTTACTATTGTTGATTGCTTACCTGTTTTAGGCATTCCCATTCGAAATGGCTAGGCAAACACCTTTCTGGAAGACATCTTTCTTGAGAAATAATTTCTTTCCATATATCCATTATCTGTAGTAATTGTGATTGGAAAATATAGAGTTAAATCAAATTGATTTCGTCTTCGTTCAAATACAAAGGCTACCATTCTTTGTAACCTTTATTTAGATATGAGTTATTCAATTAATCACCTACGCTTATCTTTTCCTTCGCATAGTTACTGTGTTCGATTCTATTGTGTTTGAGTATTAGTAGAAATTGAATTGATATTATATCTATCATTCTTCTCTGTGAAACCTCTATGAATATATCTGATGGGGAACAGTGTCCGGTTCTAATAAAACATACACGTATGAGTAGAATACCACTCAATCAGTAGAATTGGAAACGGTGTGATCCAATTTTGTAATACTAGTAATAAATCAAAACACGTTACTTTTGTTAGTTATAGTTGATTACTTACCTTATCAATTAAGCATTCCAATTCGAAATGGCTAGACAAACACCCTTCTCGAAGACAACTTGTAATTTTCCCCCATATTTCCATTATCTGTAGTAGTTGTAATTGGAAAATATAGAGTTAAATTAAATTGATTTCGTCTACGTCCAAATACAAAGGCTACCATTCTTTGTAACCTTTATTTAAATATAAGTTATTTAATTAATCACCTACTCTTATCTTTTCCTTCGCATGGTTACTGCATTTGATTCTATTGTGTTAGTGTGTTAGTAGAAATTGAATTGATAATATATCTAATTTTCTTCTCTGTGAATCCTCTATAAATATATTTGATGTGGAACAGTATCCGGATCTAATAAAACATACACGTACAAGTAGCATTCCACTTCATCAGTTGAAAAAGTATGTCGATTTTGCAAACGGTGTGATCCAAATTTGTAATCATAAATATCAGGACATGTTTCAATTCATATTATGTTTGTTAGTTATAGTCGATTGCTTACCTGCATTAAGCAATCCAAATCGGATTCGCTAGGCAAACACCCTTTTTGAAGACACTTTTCTTTCCATATTTTCACTATCTGTAGTAATTTTGATTGGAAAATATAGAGTTAAATTAAACCGATTTCGTTTTCGTCCAAGCACAAAGGCTACCATTATTTGTTACTTTTATGTAAATGTGAGTTATTTGATTAATCACCTACGATTGTCGTTTTCTTCCCATATTTACTGTATTCGATTCTATTCCGATTGTGTACTAGTAAAAATGAAATTGATATTATATCTATTTGTTCTCTGTGAAACCTCTATGAATATATCTGAGTGTGGGGAACGAGTATCGGGTTTAGTTTAAAACATTATTAACCGGTACGAATTCCCTACTCCATTCTCGTGAGAGAAATGTATGAACTTCCCACCTGTTATTTATATGTTATGATGTATATTTTTACCAAAGTTTTATATAGAATTTTAGGGAGATAAGTGTATTCTTGGCTTGATGTTGTCTGATTGTTTTTTGTGATCGGGGTAATTTCTCTATGTTTAAGTCTGGTGTAATAAGTTTAAAGTTTTAAAAGTCCTACAATTTTTCAACACATTATGTAGTCTGTTGTGTAATTAATTACTGACTAAGTAAAAGAGCAAGCTACGGGAAGTATGAACGCGGGCTTTTAATTGTATGTTTAATAAATGGAGAGTATAATGAAATATTTTGTCGGTATAATGATGTTTTAATGTGTATCATTTTATTATGTCTAATTTACATAGACTTGGGTAAATTTTTAATGTTTATTAAACGGGCTTTTAAGTGGTCACAATGTGAAGTGGTGCTGGTGTTAGTATCTGTTTTATCAGTTCTTGTTCATAAGTGATGTGCAGGGTCTTTTTACATCATTAGGTAGCATAGATCTTAACTATCTTATTCAATAATTTATTCTCTCTTTGGTCTGATTAAGTGAAGTGCATGAGAGTAGAACGAATAGAATTATGGAAATAGGAGGTGTCAATGTTGAATAGGTAACGTCTATGATATCTTTTGTTTGATTAGATTAGGCTTACTGTATCCTCTATTGTGCAGTGTGCTAATTTGCTATATATCATAGGAAATTGTAAGTCATGTTATTTTTTCTATTTTAGTCGATGTTTATATTTACTAATTTATATATATTCTTAGGGAGATGTCCAATGTTTTCTTGGCTAGCGTTTTGGTTGTATTTTTGTGATTGGTGATTCCCTAGTTTATAGGGTGTCTAGGTTTATAATTTGAGAAATGTCTGCAATTGTCATTATAAATGACAATTATTTAACAACATATGTTATGTCTGCTTTGTAATTACTTAGACAGAAAAATATACAAAGCTACGAGGACAGAGAACCGTTCTGTGATTTTTAGTAAAAATGGAGAGCTAAATCTTGTATTTGCAACTGTGTGATTCCCTATTTTGTTAATACTAGGTAGATATAATTTACGTGCTGAATAGTATATTATTGTGCGAGTTAACGTTAGGGGAAGGATGATGTTCCTCCTAGAATTATACGTTCTATAATTGCAAGAGGCGTCAATTCCCGATTTGTTGAATTATAGAGTTGTTTCATTTAAATAAGAGAACCATTTTTATTCGTCGATCGGTGCGCTCGCAAAATAGCCAAGTGGATTTATAGTAACGATTACTCATCATATACTAATAAGGTAATCAAATTCCTTCACGTTATTTTTTATTATTATAGGTTGATTGCATACTGTTTGAGGATTCCAGAATAAAGGGTCACAGAAATGGGCTGGCAACACACCGCTTCTGGAATGACACGTGGTCTTGAGATAAATAATGTTTGTTCCATATTTTTCCGTTTTTGCGGCTGTAGTAAATTGTGATTGTAGTGAAAATATATGAGTTTTGTAATGTAGAATGAATAGAGTTTTCGGTTTCGGTGGTAGCCAATAAAAGGGAACTAGACCATAGCTTGTACATCTTGTTGGTAGATATTGAGAGTTATTTTAATTAATTGTCACCTACTTTATCTTGTTCTCTTCCAATACGTGTATGATGGCGTTCTATTGTGAGACTGATTTGTCGGGTACATAGCGCAAGAGGAAATGGATATTAGATATAATATCAATCTAATGTTTTTGTTCTTCTCTGTGAAACTGTACACACTATCAATCAAGGTCAAAGGAGGTTGTGGTCGCGTTCTAATTGTATTTCACTTAAAGAAGTAATGAAACGTCAACGAAAACATTTTTTTGTGCAGATAGGGAGGGATAGTCAGATTGCATTATCTTAACTGTGTGTTGAGGAGGCTCTCGTTTTAGATAAAAGGTACATCAATTTAAATAATCGGACAAGATTCCATATGCCGAGAGCGTATCAAATTAGTAGGTCTTAAACTCTCTGAACATAGATCGGCTCCCCGCCTCCTCACTATATTGGCGGCTAGCAGATGCAGGGGTTAGGCTCACGTCGGCACGAGAATAGCGCGATTAAGAACATCGTAAGAGGGCTTGTTGTAGGGTGAGAGGGTCGTGGCCAGGAGTGGTTAGCGGTGCCTGGTTGACGGTCTTGCTAGAGGCGGCTGTTGCGGTTAAATGGTGTAGGTCGCACGGAGGCACACGGACTAGCCGGTGGGGTAATATCGAGAAATTTCAGCTTACATGTTGTGATTATTTCGTGTGGTTATATGTAACTATCTAATTATCACTGTATGTTTAGATAATCAGAGGGTGTCAGTGATGTTTTGACAGCGAGTCTAGATGTGTTATATATTGTATTTTGTGCTTTTAATTAAATATGTATATGTTGCCAATTTTGGCATGTGGTTATGATGGGAGGTGAATAGTTACTATGGTGAATCTAGTAGTAAGCAAAATTTTATAAATCTGAATCAATTAGCGACTGGTGAGATTGTCTCAAGTGCGTTATGGAGCGCTAGGAAACATGATAGACTCCCTTATATTAGGGGATCTGATCGTGGCCGGAGTGGTCTGAGGGAGAGAGCCTCTGACGGTTTAAAAACCAAGAAAAAGAGGATGGGATGGTAGTGAAAACGTTAATAAAAAAAAAGAAATAGAGGTGAAAAAAGTCAGTTCACAAAAAAAAATTAGTTGTAAATATTTAATCGATAGCTGTTAGTGTATTGTTAAAATAACTGGTTTGTATTTTATCAGATAGGTTTAGTAGGGTTTTGCTGCATAGTGAGTCTATGTGTGTATAAATATGTAGCATATAAAAAATTTGGAAATAAAGAATTTGTGCCTCTTATTGATAGATGCGTCAGATCTGTATACTTGACCAAGGAGCGACATTGCTTGAGTTCAGCCGTTAGATGTAGAATTAGCTTGATAAGATTATCTTTTATAGTGGTAGGGTGATTGCTAGAGGGTTTTTTAATTGCGTTATAGGAGTTAGGTGGTCCTTATGGTTTATTTATTAGTTCCGGGCTTGAGTTGACGTTTTGCTAGTGCTGGGGTGCTGTACGGGTAGATTACAGTTGAGGATCAAGTCGGAGACCCCGTGGTCCTGCGGTGGGGTGGGAGCGGAATTTATAGTACGAAGGTATTGTGATTGATTTGTGTGTAATAGTGTCTTATTTAGATGTATCACTGTAATGTGTTAGATCTTATGGGATTAATTTAAGGGTTCGTTGTTATAATGTTGTTTTTGTGGTTAATATTAAAGTATTTGATGGTGAGATATTTTGTGATTTCGTTCTATTAGCTATCATTTGTTATTGATTGATGTGTATAAGCGATATGCATTTGTGTAACGTCGCTTATTAGAACTATGTATGTGTGTTGATTAATACCTGAGATGCTGCTGGTGAGCAGTAGTTAAGTCTGTAGTGTGGGAAGAATTTGCTTGGGTAATGATTGAGTGTTGGTAGAGGGCTGTGCTATTAGGAGAGATATAGACGTCTTCGTACGTTTATATTCAAGTGGTGGAGATTCGTGCAGTGGGATCTGTAGGCTGTTGGAGGAGTGAGTATTGTTTTGTTAATAGTACGGTCGTTGGCTAGGCTGGTATACGGTTTGGTTCGAGTGAGGTCGTGATCGTATTTGGATCACTCTCGGGGCTGTAGGTGATGCGAATAATTAATTCAGTAATTAGATTTGGTTAGATTTTTGTCTGTAAGGTGTAACAGTGTTGGGCATTGGAGTACAAACAACAAACACACAAAGACAACAACACACAAAATATCACTAATGATAAGGATTTTGTTATAGAATTGTTTGTGAGAGACACATACAGTAATACAAATGACATGGGGCACAACCAAGGTACCACACCAAGTGTGATGCGATCTATAGAGGTGAGTGTAAGGAGGTAGATGGTTGATGGTTAAGAGTTCCTCCCATATATTATTATAGTATATATATATTAGTATTAATTGCGATACTAATGATTAGCTCTTTCTGGTGCCTCTCAGATATTGGCCCGGGATCTCCAGGAGCTAATATTAAAGAATTTAAGATGTAAGTAATGGGTTTTGCAATTGATCCAATATGTTAATGTTTTGATAGTGTAACCATAAAAATAAGTATCGTATATGTTTCTGTGAGAGGGAATGTGGTATGCAGGATCATATTCGTCCGGGAGGAATAGGATACATCTATACTACGCGTGATATTATTGAAAATAATTTATATGAGAATAGAATAATTTATTTTCGATATTAGGCCTTATGGATGATACTCATAATATGTTTAGCTAGGTGCATCTCACCATGTGATACAGTGTAATATTATTGTAACAACCATGGATGGAGGGGAGTGTAGACCAGGTGATTATTAAGCCTGTAAGACGCGTAGTTAAGATTTGTGGAGTGATATGATATGTGTGCTGTGGTTAGTATGCGGATGTGTGAAAGATGGGTGCCATCATGAGATTGGGATTTATCATCGTTATTTTGTGGGAGATGGGTGGGATAGATGGGATGGAGTAAATTTTAATTGCACTAGTTAAGACGCCGTTCTTGTAGGCATTGACTGCGAGGAGGCAATGAGAGTAGACATCATATAATTGATCAGCGTATATGATATAATAGTTTTCGAGATTGAAGGCGACTGTGATGGTTAGAATCACGGGGGGGGATGTTTAGAGTGGGATGTGATCGATTGGAAGATGATTGCTTGGAATGATATTTATATATACTAGGATTGGGACGTCATCACATATGCAGATGCAACCGACTAAGGATAGTACTAAGATTTCTAAGGGACGAGTATTTCTTTCGACGTGTTGGGAGCCAGGGGGGACCACTCTCGCGGATATTTGGTTATCTCATGCTACTGCAAAAGGGGCTCTGTTTAAATTTAGAATAGTCTTTATGTAGAGGTACTTTCTTAGTGTGAGAGTGATGCTCTGTTGTTTATAGATTAGTGATGGCTGTGACCGGGTGTTGCTCGTGTGGGCGTACGGAAAGACTTGCTCGCGTGTAAGTTTTCTCTCGAAGACCGAGTTTACTTAGTCGCCCGACTGACAAGAGGAACGGTACTTGACCCCCAAGAGGTTTGTGGAAGAATGTTGTTCACAAACAGGTAAAAAAAAGGTGGTATGTGGTCCACTCTTCTATTACAATAAGGCACCGTCAGTGTTTAGATCGCAGGGCGATCTGCTACTGGTGTATCCCATGGAGATTCAACCTCGAGAAAACATTCGTTTTACACTGGGTAAGCTGGAAGGAGAGATGTTGATAAGGTTTAAAGGTATTTTAGGGTTAGAGCGCAAGTCTCGGATATTCATAGTGGTGGGAGGAAAGGGGCGTGGGATGTGAATGTGTTCCCCGTGTACGGGCGTCTCAGGACTTGACTGGGACCTGTCACGGGATGATGGTGAGGGTCCTGATTACAGGTCAGGAAAGAATGCTTAGGGCTAAATTAAAGTTGAAAGAATGCGATAGGTCGCTGGCAGAATAGGACAGTCCACGGACTGTAATCGATGATGTGTGTAGTCCCGATAGATACACTACAGCGTGGGCGTGGCAAACTAAGATGGAGTTGGAGCTTCTTTTTGTTATAGTTGTAAACGCGACATGAGGCATGAGTACAGAGCTGCGACAATGTGTGTTATTCATCCAGTGCTGTAGTGAGCTATATGAACATCATGCGAAGGTTTAGCTGACAGCGGTTGCGGAGGGTCGGTTCCGTGAGCTACGGTCGTAAACTATGGCAATGAGAGAGTACAGAGGTGGGCCGAAGAAGTAGGATCTTGTCGGAGATGTAATGTATAGGACGCGGTGCGTTGCATGGAGGGAGGCAGCGCTCATCGTCGTGAGGTTTGGTCTGTGCGGAAGATAATAAATCCTGCGCTTGGCGGTAGTAAAGGAATCACCTTGGATATATGAAGATACGCGATTTGAAAAAAGTACGAGGACAGTGACAAGTTAGATGTATATAAAGCGGGAGTTATGACTCTGGCAATGTGATGTGGGGGGTAGTAAGCGGTGAACTCGGAGAGGTGAAGTGCACGAGAAGGGCCCGGTAGTGAAGTCTTCGCAATTCGTTAATTATTTCTGCTACATCTAAGGCAGGGTAATATCGGTAGCGCTTCAGGATCGCTTATCGTAATTAACAGTACTGAATGCGATTTAGATTGGGAGACTGTGAGTCGAGAAGGAACATGATCGTATACATTCGTGAGTCGGATCCCATAATTACTGGAGGCGACTTTCTGCTATGTAGGCAGCACTAATTTAATGACCTATAAGACGTGGTGCTTAATGGGTATGGTGGAGATGTTACGGAGTAGGGTCTATAATGAGTTAAGTTTCACTCCGATGTGTATCGGTCAGTGCAAGTAACTACAATTGCTGAGGTCCTCGGAGATCATGTTGGTAGAGTGACCCCAAAGGACCTACAGGGATGGGCATCTCTAATTAGAATTGTCTCTGGGGGGCTGGCAGATGGTGATCATAGTGATAGACGAAAATGATTTTCTGTTCGGGGAGTTAAGGCTCAAACGATAGTCTAATACCAGATATAGGGAGAGGAAGGTGACAATTTGCGGGTGGTGAATAATCTCCGTAGTTTGTGAGCAGTGCACGTTTCGTACTAAACTCTCAAGTGGTGGAAAGGTCGCGGGAGTTGGTATTTGATTCTTGGTCAGTACAAGCTCGCATACAGAGAGGAAGTGAAGTTTCCCATTGAATCAATTAGCGCACCGGACCGATTGGATGTGAGGCAGAGCTGCGACGGTGTGGCCAATGGAGTACTGAAGTGGACTTGTTCTAACTCGTTGAGTCGTCGTAAGTGATTTTGGGCACAATCAAGCAAGCTGCATGACATCTGCCCTGAGTATTGAGATGGAATATTAGGACGCGTGTACAGGCTCGGATAATATTTTTCGGAGACTTGAGGAAGTACAGCATGGTCTAGCGCAGGTTTTAGAGTACGAAGTGAGGGATCGCGGTTTGGGGGTATCAGTACTATAATGTCGTTGATTCTATGGGTAAGGAGTTTTTTGCAGGATAGTAATGCTGGTTATTAGATTTGCAGCTAGTCGCGAAAGAGCAGCCTATATCCTTAGTTTGAGGATTAGCTGATAAAACGACAACTAAATGGTAAGACATGGGTCGAGGGGTACAGGATATGATGCTACTATTAGGCTAGCACTTAATCTATATTTCCGGACAGTAAGCGCTTGCGCTCGCAGGGTAGCGCTGTACGTTGACGTGCTAGCTCGGTCGGTGGCGAAGATACCTTTCAATCGAAGTACTCAAGAACTCTACGCAGCATGATAACTCGCTACTTGTGTAATAGCACTCGGATACTGTGTTTTGTGACGCTTAAGTACTTAGTGAGTAAAGGTGCTCTATATAGGTCGGGTAATGCTAGACCCGTGCCTTAGTGAAGCATGTTGGAGTGGAGTAATGATCCGTAGACTCAGTCTAAGGAGGCGGAATGAATAAAAACTGCTTATGAAGTTCCGAGATTTGTGGACAGCGGAGCGTACCATGGTCTCGGGTGGATAAGCAGTAAAAGTTATGGTACGAAGAAGTACAGGATGTAGTACGTTGTAGAAGCATTCGGGGGTCCAAGAGTTCGGTGTGGGAGGCATTAGCCGACGTATTTCTGCGATTTAGGTGAGGGCGTCAATAAGAATGCCTCCTATAGGCGACGCGCGTGGTCTGGTAACGACTCTCGCTTGTACAAAAAATGTTGAAACTAATTTATACGGGGAATATGAAGGAAGGCTGAACTCTAATGTGATTGGCGAGGACGGGATGTTGTCTTAGCTCATGCGACGATCAGACTGATCTAGATTAGATCGGGAGTAACAGGTGATGTTGAGTTGGACATAGGAAAGGTATGATATATAGGGGGTGACCACTAACACCTTTCGGAACCAATCGGGTGACTATGGGATACGGCGACATGTGTAGTCGTTCTAAACTGGACTCAGGTGATTCGACGAGTCTGGGTGGACATGGCGGCCTTAGGAGCAACATGTCTCAGATCTGTTTAGGTCGGATGAGGTGTGCGAGTGTCTGTAATTATGGCTAGATAGTACTGAACAGAGGCTCAGGTTTACCAAAGATCCTAATACGAGAATAGAATAGACATGAGGCCCCCGTGCTATTTCACTTCTGAGGCATATGGTGGGCTTTGTTCATGCGGAAAGTCGTTATACTTTGCCGCGTGACGGAGAGGCTATGTCTAGTCTTGGAGACAGGGGAGCACAGATAGAGGTGATCGCGATCTTGGTGGTATGTAGAAACTGCTCCAATTTAAATATGTGAGGACTTTAAGACAGCCGAGCATAGGGTTATTTACCGGTCATGGAGGCACG
>CAJDSM010068990.1:6089-17925 GCA_903981925.1 Ostrea lurida | reverse complement strand
TTATTTATCATACCCAAGACCGGTTACACTACCAACAAATAAGTTGATGTTACGCGGGTTTCTACAGTCTTGTTTAGACAGTATATTGCAATTTACAATTCAACCGGCAGTTAGGTCGAATGTTGTCTGACGTGTTTCATATCAATTGTCAGGCCGTTCTTTACTAAGGATTCCACTGTGTTCATAACCTTTGAACCTCAATATACAGGGCTCACAGTGGGTGTGACCGGTCAACAGGAAATGCTTACTCATTCTAAGCACCTGATCCACCTCTGCCTGGTGTGTCCTGGGGTCCCTGTTTGCTCTTCTCTTAAATCTGTATTCTCTGTAGAAATTCCGAGATTGAATCTTCACTTTCTTCATATAAACATTACAACGCAAACTCTATGATAAAGAAAAAAATGATGTCCAGCTAACATATAATCCAATTCCATATTAGATGCTATAACTATTCATAATATTAAACTGAATAGGATATTGCAAAGTAATTGTAGTATACCGAGTTAAAAAGTCAGGGATTAGTCAATTATGTAACAAATGAATACATGGTAAATGTTCACATTTTTATTGTTTCGTTGACATTTTAGAACAATACTACAAACGTCTTTGTAAAAACGTGTTTTCGTGTACTGCACGTGTACACGTACTTATTTTAGTGATATTCAAATTTAAAGGGGCTTGGACACGTTTTGAGCTAAAAATGTCTGATTTTTCATTGCTCACTTATGGTCATTTTTAATGGTCAGGCAAAAATTTGAACGTCATTGTTGAGTTTCAGTTGAGATACAGCATTACTAATTCTTTTGCTAATGTAAACAAGGCTTGAGCATTGTTTTTATTTACATAAAGATTGCTTCACAGAAAATACCATGTTTAAAACAAAATGAGATGTGAGAAACACTAGAAACTATTTAATTGTGTTCAGAATGAGCTTGTAATTTGACAAAATCTGCCCTAAACGGAATATATACTAGCATATTCAACATAGGTAAACAAAAACATGTTGCCTTGTTTACATAGCGAAGAATTATAAGTTGTAACTCAACAAATTACGTTCAAATTTTTGCTGACCATAATAAATACCCTAAGTGAGCATTGTAAACATTAAAAATGAATTGAACATATTTTATTGTTATAATTATATAACAAAGGGATCGGGCACAAGTTCTGAAAAAACTTAGAACGCCCTCTCCCAGTATCAGTTCCAACTGCGCCAAATTTTAAATACGCAAAAATAAGTACACTTACACATATGTAGTAAGTAAATATTGAAATGTCAGAACGCGTGCGTCAGTATTTGGTGCAATTTCTAAATCATAAACAACTTCCTTGACTACCAATGTCTGGTTTAAGCCGCAGAATACTCGCCTGTGCTTACCATTATCAATCTTCTTGGTCCCACTTTTTTCTGGAAAGACACGTGGCGGAAAAGCACAGTCAGTGAGTTTGAGGTCAAGTGAAATGCTTGATAACGTCCTTACCTTTGACCCATGAACACGAGCATGATCGTCTGTAAGATAAAAATCCCTACAGGGGTCTCATAGTGGAAGGAATTACTTTAAACCTGATAAACATAATGACGTTCGCCTTTATGACCGAGACTATTTTCTATCCAGATCATCCATGATTCATCAACTACTAGTATACATGTACATGTATATCAAACTATTAAATGTTGAATATCAAAAAAGTCTCAAGCCTTCTAGCAGGTTTACACTCGAGTTTAAATAACAGCGGATGGTGGTGACGTTGATGCCGATTTTTGTACTGTGTTGCCAGTTGAGGTTTTGTTCTGAGTAGGTTGCGGGTTCGGAGAATTGGAGCAGTTTAGTTTGACGAAGCAGTTCCTGATTGTCACTATGCTGTTGCTTTTTTTTTGGTGGAGGTCTACATAACAGAGTAAGTGTACGTTACTGACCAAATGTTAACATTGGTTTCCGCTAAATACCGATCTTTGCAAAAACTTGTCCTTGTATTTGCAAAGATCGTAGTCTTTTCGTGGAGTCCCTATCTTTCGTGAGAACTGCAGATGCGCCTGAATCAGGGTAATGTCCAGAAGGTTGTGCTGGAGGAATAAAAAGGGAGACTTCAGGCGAGCATTTAACGACAGAGAACA
The DNA here is from genome assembly GCA_903981925.1 of Ostrea lurida. NCBI lineage: Eukaryota > Metazoa > Mollusca > Bivalvia > Ostreida > Ostreidae > Ostrea > Ostrea lurida. The sequence continues at coordinate 15,809 of CAJDSM010068990.1, read as the reverse complement.
GGCATTGGTATATCTAACTGTTTTAAGTTTTGTTGTCGGTTATCATCATTCTAGACTGTTGGAAAGTCTCTAGATTGGAGTCATCCCACCATAGCATATTTTCGCAAGTGGGACAACATTTGAAGCAGTCATTGAACCACCATGCTCCCTTGTAGATATCTGAGCAAGATTCACTAGATTTATCGTTGTCTTGGTCATACGTGGAAAATCTCATTCCGTTTTGGCAGTACAGTGAACACTGTTTTCCAAGTGCATCGTCTAAAATGAAAAAGATGAAGATAACGAACAGTGATCAATGTCATCAATGTTATAACCATTAAACCCCCCCAGAACAAATACATACTTCTGAAAACACTAGAGGTGGGATCAGGTGACAAGGAGTAAGCATTCCATGGTGACCGTACACACCTCTTGTGAGACCCATGTTTTGATCAGATTTAACTACCTTTTGTGTCTTTTTCATCATGACACCCGATAATACGTAGATGACCTACTGCAACCTGGTTCTGTTTGGGATCGTTTAGCGTCCGATAACACTCGACTTTTTCTCCGAGACTGCTCCAATTTTTACAAAGTTTAGTATGTAGCAAATAGAAATAACGGAACAAGGGTTGTGAATTCTATGGGCCCTAGCCCATGAGGACTAAATGAAAAACTAAAAGACATGCTGTGATAATAAAACTACAGTATTTATAACGGGATATCTAGTAGATAAAATTATGTAAAGTCTTGATGATCATTAAATTTGTGGTATTAATGACCCATGAGTTAGTCTGCTATCAATGACGGTACATTACTGTTCATATATAGTTAAACGCATAATTCTAAAATTTCCCCTTTGGAACTATCCAACTTGACATTGTATGTTACTGAAGAAGCTTGTATCGCCATGATAGGGACGGTGGTACTAAGGCTCTTGTGAAGTTCTAAACACCAAGCATATAGGACTAACAAGACACCTTTAGTAACCTATATAGTTTTCCGATATGACATGTGCAAGGACCAGGGATAGACTATTCAGATACACAATAACAAAATATGTCAGTGCTCCTATCAGCTTCATCTGGTGTTGTCTAACGAATGTAACTTTCTGTTAGGAATCTTTTCATGAAGAGGAACTCTTATGCCTAAAGAGAAAGTCTACCCAGTTAAAATTGCGTATCAGTGCATCATGAAGTACATGGATTCAGATTACAAATTATCACTAAGTCATATGTTGACTGATTTGTTTCATACCCTTTGTTAGACTGTCATTTTCCTACTGGATTTGACTACGGGTAATCCCGTTTACTTTATTTCGACTAAGGGCTCACGGCGGGTGTGGCCGGTCAGCAGAGGATGCTTACTCCTCCATGGCACCTGATTCTACCTTCGCTTTTGTCGGAGGTCCGTGTTGCCCTACACTCGATTTTGTATATGTTTTTTGGATTATGATTACGTTTGACACAATGTTAACTTCGCCTTTTTGTACAGTACATGTATAACTGACGCCTCCTCATCCGAATAGTTAGTATTCCGGAACGAAATGGTGAGAAAACCAACATGCTCCTTGTAGATGTCTGCGCAACATCCATCCGAGTTGGTAAACATGTCACAGATTAGTGAACACTGCTTTCAAAATGCATCGGCTAAGATTAAATCCTACTGCTTATATAACATGTTGTATCGTTTACCAGTATATTAGGACATTTCAGATGGCTAACTTTGTTTGATATCTTCATTTGACTTTTTTTCAAATACCACTACTCCAATTCTCACCAATATTGGTATGTAACATCATTCGGATGAGATAAAGAATTGTGAATTCCGTCTACCCACTGTGGGCAGAGTAAAATTATCAATTTAATATTCTAAAATCGTATAGAAATCTCTACAACGTAACATCAAGCAGACAAAACCTTGAATTTGGCGGCAAGAATGGGGTTCTATTGTTCATCATGGAGAATGCATTTACTTCTTTAAGAATCTTTTTGACATTAGGGCATAAATAGGCGAAGATAAAGAAATGTGATCAATCTCGTAAGTCCCAAACAGAATACAAAAAATAAATAAATAAACGTTGGGCTAACACAGATCCCTGATCCATACACCATAGGTGCCTAGGAGGAGTGAGCATCCCTTGCCGACCGGTCACACCCGCCGTGAGCCCAAGTTTTGTACCCATGGAAAGGTATTGTCATAAGAAACATACATGTGAAATATCAAAGCCCTAGTACTTACCATTCAAAAGTTATAACTAAGGTTAAAGTTTTTGAAAAGTAGGTCAAACTTCAAGGTCATGGACAGGAGGACAAAAATTTTAGTACCAAGGAAAATTCTTGTCATAAGAAATATACATTTGAAGTATCAAAGCCCTAATACTTACCATTCAAAAGTTATAACTAAGGTTAAAGTTTTTGAAAAGTAGGTCAAACTTCAAGGTCAATGTCAGGAGGTCAAAAATTTTGGTACCCACGGAAAGGTCTTGTCATAAGGAACATACATGTGAAATATCAAAGCCCTAGTACTTACCATTCAAAAGTTATAGCCAAGGTTAAAGTTTCAGACAGAATGACAGAGTGACAGAATGACATAATGACAGACAGGACAAAAACAATATGCCCCCCGATCTTCGATCACGGGGGCATAAAAAAATGCAAGGCCGAAACGAACTGAGATGATTTGTGCTTGAATTACTGTTTTAAAAGACACGTTTAGTAACACAAGGTCAATGCTCAAGGTCGAAACGAAGAACCCCCAAGTTATATACGCCGAGACATGAAGCAATCAAACTTGAATTCTTAGGATAATGAAGGGAGACATCTCTATCGTTTATATCTTCCATGATCTGGGTTTTCGAAAGACTTATTTTAAAGACTCGAGCACCAAGCAGCTAAACTGAACATCTAGAACAAAGACTGGCAGGAATGTTATAGTGGGTCATTTACATCTGCCATTACTGGAATTTCTAGCAATAGGACTATACCGATAGTCAGAAAAACACTGAATTCTACAAAAGTAAACAAATAATGGTCCCTGTAAATAAACTTCAGGAATTACCATTATTGTCCACATTTTACATATTATGTCCTTTCTAAGCGACAGCATTGCGATATAGACTAAAAATATTAGATAACATGTGACGATCACAAAAAAATCCCCGATTGCACAAATCCTTGTGCATGCAAGACTTTCTGTGTGCGATACTAGGATGGCTGTTAAGACCAATGGGCCATTTCTTACCTAAAATTGCATTATATATGTTCAACAGACCTGCAACATAGCACAGTTTCGAAAACAAAAGTCTATTTGAAAGCTTCATATGTACTCCGGCTTCGTTTGCAGGTGAATATATTGCAAACGTATAATGACTTAGTTGACTAGTACGGGTAACTATTCTATTCACTGTACGTGTCTCTGAAAACAGGTCCGGAATGAATAGCTAAAATAAAGGATTGAAATAGTAGGAATTCCGTGTCACAATAGAACCTTAACGAATATCAACGATTTTCTAATGAGAAAAGCAAGATGAAAAGCTCGAAACTCATCAAGTTTATAACAAGCGATCTCAGCAAAATAATTTTCCGTATCCTAGAGAATAAAGGTACGATAAATTAGATTGTCGGCATTTTGATGATAAAAATATACAAGGAATGTGTTTTCTCCAAGATAAAATAGTAAATGACACATTGGCCTAGCTTACAATAGACCAAAGGATCAGTAGCTTGTTATTGCCAACATATCTACAAGATGGCACCTCTTTATTTGAAAATCGGTCTTACCTTTGAATATGGGTGCTTTTATTTTCCGTAAATAACCACATTTCAAGTACAAGAGGCCCATGGGCCACATCGCTCACCTGAGTGACCTCGGCCCTGGCTCAGCCGTGGTGCCGAACTGGTAAAACTGACCCAGTGGTTCTGGAGAAGAACATTTAATGCAAAACTTTGATCCCCTATTGTGACCCCACCCTACCCCCGGGGGTATGATGTGATCAAATTTGGATTTACTCTATATCAGGAAGCTTTTAAGTAAATATTGAACATTTCCTTTGGCCCAATGGTTCTTGAGAAGACTATCTTTTTAAAAGATTTTCCCTATATATTCGAATGTAAAACTTTGATCCCCTATTGTGGCCCCATCGTACCCCCGGGGGTCATGATTTGAACAAATTTGAATCTCTACTATATCAAGAAGCTTTCATATAAATTTAAGCTTTTCTGGCCACGTGGTTCGTGAGAAGAAGATTTGAAAAGATGTTCCCTCAATATTCACATGTAAAAACTTTGATCCCCTATTGTGGCCCCATCATACCCCCGGGGTCATGATTTGAACAAACTTGAATCTCCACTATATCAGGAAGCTTTCAAAAAATTCCAGCTTTTCTGGCATGTGGTTCTTTAGAAGATTTTGAAAGATTTTCTCTTTTATACTCACATGTAAAACTTTGTTCCCATTGTGGCCCATCGTACCCCTGGGATCGTGATTTGAACAAATTTGAACCTCCACTATATCAGGAAGCTTTCATATAAATTTCAACTTGTCCTGCCCAGTGGTTCTTGAGAGAAGGTTTTTAAATGACACCACCCTATTTTTGCATTTTCGTGATTATTTCCCATTTGAAAGGGGCCCGGTCCTTCATTTGAACAAACTTGAATCCCCTTACCCAAAAATGATTTGTACCAAGTTAGGTTGAATTTGGCCCAGTAGTTCTGGAAGAAGGATGAAAATGTGGATTAGTTTATGACAACGACGACGACGACAGACAAACAACGGACAAATTTGATCAAATAGCTCACTTGAGCTTCGGCTCAGGTGAGCTAAAATTGTATAAGAAAAAAATGAATATGTTAAAATCTTTCATTGTATAAGAAAAAATGAATATGTTAAAATCTTCATTGTCGTGAATCATGACATGTCCATTTGACTCGAGGCAGACTACTTACGAAGAAGTTGTTGCAGGGGTCAAGTTAATTAACATTTCGCAAATTCTGTATGACCGTTAATAAGAATACAACCTGCCAATGGGTCAAATGCTGTCTGACGTATTACATAGCAGTTGTTAGGCTGTTCTTTATACACTGGTTTTGGCTATGGATTACAGAAAACAATTTTTCGACAATCTCACCTATATTGCCGGTAAATCCGGTTCCGTTCACGTGGATTCGAATATTTTTCAGCAGCATGTCTATGGAGAAGTGCTTTTGCTTCAGAAGAGCAACACCAAAAAATAGGTCTGGATGGTGAAAGTTTAAAATTTAATTCCATAAAAAGCAAAGTTATGTACCCCTTATCCCGACATTAAAAAAACATTGCCAGCAAAGTATCGGGTAAATAAACTTTTTATACCCCCTCCCCTCACTCGACATGAAACAATTGTATTTCTTTATTATACCTGTTGCGAGTGACCAATGAGCTGTCTATGTGTGTCTTTAAATATTGAAAACACTCTATGTCATATGGTACGCATTATACATGCAATATCTGTATTCTTCACACTATGACAAGTGTTTACATTCGCAAGTCTCACTATACCGAATTTTGAATCTGTTAGGTTTGGATTTTTTAAAACCAACTTTTTCACGAATTGCATGTAATTATACGACATAAATAATCACGGTTTTTGACAATAATGCATTTCATTTAACTAGTGTCAAAACCTGCCTCTCAACATTCTTCAAAACGATATCTAATACCGTGTTGTTGAAAATAATAAAAATTTGTCAAGCTGTAGACCTTCGAGTTCAACCCTATAAGATGCGGCTGCCGTTTAAACTTTCTTTTTAAAATTTTCTGTATGTTGACCTCGGACATTCATGCCTTGATATTCAGTAGAAGTTAGTAGTTGGTACATTGTACATATTCTGGAAACTGCTATGCTTAATTTTCAAACATTACTGAAGTATGGACCAGGTTGTGATGGGCGCAGTGGTAAAGAGCTCTTCGCCTCTTGATCAGTTCGAGCCCCGCTTGGACCGGCGCTCAAACTTAAAAACGTTCTATTTAAAAAGGGATAGGACGCAAGAGCTTTCTGCCAATCACTGCTCTTTCCGATATGACCCGTGTCGCAGCAAGTTGTGGCATGTAAAAGAACCCTCACCGCTTAAGCCATAAGGTCTGACATTTGAAGCCCTTTCATCGCCATGGTGACGTCTCTTCAAACAATCAATCTGGAAGTGTGGACTCAATGGGGACATATCATATCAGGCCCATTAGGACCATTATTAACCATAATAATTTGAAACACATTCGGCAATTAATTGCGGATTGTGTTGCCTAATGATGTGCGACGATGCGATATCCCCGATTACTAAAACTGTAGACATTGGAGGGTACTTGAAAATTTGAAGTCTTAATAATGCATAATTTTTTCTAAATGATTTACAGAATTTCCATTTTTTTTTTTCAATTCATATAGGCCTAAACAATGCTAAATATTAATCATACTGCATCTCTTTGTGTGAGCAGTTTTGAAAGTATAATCGGAAGTCCGTCGTAAGCATAATTACACGACCCAATTTCTGACCGCTGTAATGGCAAAAAACCGTTTTAACTTATTTTTCATATACACGGCAAAAGTTATAGAATTATACACGACAAGTCATATAGAAATCGAAACGGGAGTAACCTTGCAAACTTTAGTAGATTGTATTTTTCTAAAGACAGAGAAATGCCCGAAAGGAAGAGAAAAACAATTCTTTTAACGAATGCAATGATTTTTAAAAAAGGGAATTGTAATAGACCACAAAGTGAACATCCAGGCGATCTTGATGCTAGAAAAACAAAAAGACAGACATATGGTAAGATAACCCCAGTATCTAGATGAAAGGGTCCGTAGGGATCCGAAATTAGAATAAGTCCTCAGTACCCCTTGCTTGTCCCAAAGCGACTAAAGGGGCGGTCTTCAGGTACATGTAAGACCACAAAAAAGTACGGCCCTGTTTCACAACAGTAAACAACAATAAGATGCTCTTCCCGTTTCAAGGGCATGAGCGCCGAGCATCGACCTAAATTTTGGCAGGCCCTTCACCGGCAATGGTATGTGTATCCGATATAGGTGAACATCCCCGAGGGGGACGTTAAACAAAGCCACAGCCAAACCAACCAAGATACAAATTCTATTGACGCCCGGATATTCAAATCTTACATAGTAAATCAAGTTACGGCAAAGGACATTCTTGTGTCATGACACATGCCGTTTCACACGCATTAATGTAAAGGCAAAAAGTAATGAATAGTGATAATCTCGTAAGTCAAAACAGAAAAAACCACAAAACCAAGAAGGTTTGGGAAAAAGACCCTGGGAAAACAACCGAACAACCAGAGGTGGGATCAGCATGCCTACATGTAGGAGGAGTAAGGCATCTCCTTGTCGGACCAGTCACACCCGGGGTTAGCCCATTTGAAAATTTCCCGACCACATTGAACAATTGTTAGAAGGATCTGAAATTTTTCAAGAGATTATGTTTTTTTTTCTTCACATTTCAATGCAGTCTGTCTCATTTCCGTACTAAATTGTTCTATGTATGTGTACAAATGCAGTTTAAACACGGTTCACTGCTAAATTAGCTATCAGAAAATAAAGTTTCTCACAGTAAACTTAGGCATCTTACGACTAAACAAAAAGCAGCACTTTCATGATTAAATACATTATTTTAAAAAACAATTTCAAAAACAGTTTCCAGTCAATAGACCTTTTTCAAACAAGTTTTATGTCATTTTGTAATCTTTTTACATTATCGATTTTTTCGCAAGAACAGGTCTGGTTTAACCAAAACTTCACAAGTATCTTTGGTATGGAGATTTGATGAAGCCGGCAAACCAATTGAACTTGATATATTTAAGAAAAGTGGGTGGGACAATTGGGACGATTATTCTTCTTCTTGAGAGCCACAGTGACACACAATTTGTCAAAATATAAATTGCAGAACAATCCGCTATATACAAGTGATCTTTTAAAAAAATTGATAAGTAGCACCCTCATTGTAGAACTATTCACCCACATTTTATTGGCAGGAACACAAGAGAATGGGGGTTCAGTTAGCAATTGTCTCGATTTTAGCATCTTGTTAGTGATTCTCGTTGGAGAAATAGCATTAAAAATCTCATTAAATATGAACAAATTATAAGAGATCAAATACATGCAATTTATTGGTTTTATAATAGCCATTAACCATATGACTCGGGGATATGTTCGGTTCTGCAATTACTTTGACACTCGCTAACGTACATTCCTTCGCAACCAATGTATTAAAATGCACCCATAGACTTTGTGTAAAAGTAAATATATTTTTGTTAATTTTTGTTCTTTGATTTATAAAAACATTCGAAAATCCTGGTACATACACATAATGATCAAAACCACCTAAACATTGCACCCTTCATACTCACCGTTATTGCAGACGTAATGACGTAATCCCGATTGGTTAAGAACTTATAAACTGATTATAATCAAGCCGATATGTTTCTTAACTTTGTTAGTCGGATGATCATCATTCTTGTATGAACATGTAAAAAGCGACGATCGGATCAAATTGCTGCCAGTGCAGAAGATAGTCGTCCATTCGCTGCAGACGAGAGGATCTGGCCCGTATTGGCATTTTAACCTCTGAAAGAGGTTTATAGTTCGTTAATGTCGCGTATATTGATGTGATCAGTTAATAAGCGCCATTTTTGACAGTAATATATTTGAACGCTTGGAAGAGAAACACGCAAATTTCTTTTGTCAGTTAAATGTCGGTTGTGATTGGCGTTTTCTACATGACAGATTATGTAATTTTCCCCGATGTAAGATCACCAGAATTAGATAAAGTATTGTGAAAGCTATACTGCCATTTCGAAGGTTTGAAGCGGTACACAGCAGACTTTTAGGGAAATGCAATTGGGTACTTAAATTACAAAACTGTTTCCTTGCAATCAGTGTGAAGTTTCTATTAGGTTTTATGCACTCTAGGTAACAGTTTTGTAAAATCCTACGTTGTAATCTAATTAATCCCCTAGTAATACCCTATCTGCGGTTGATGGAAGGTAAAACCACTTGCTTGTTATCAAACACCTCATATATAATTTACTTTCTGAAGTTTCCACCACTAAAGAAGGATTATGACGTAGAAATCGCCTCTAAAAAGGATCACGAATCTCCGGTGAAAAGGAGAAAGTCTTTATGATAAGAGATAGAAAGCAATCGATCTGATTGATAATGTGCACGCCAGAGTACATTGATACCCCACCTCCAGCTACATTTATATGTAACTTGATGCATCTACAATTGCTGTTTGTCGTTGGTGGCTCAGTGGTAGAACTCTAGCCATGTGATCGGAAGTTCGTGAATTCGAGATCCGTGCCGGAAACGACCGCGTCCAAACCTTAGACATTTAGAAATACCCGATATAATTAGCGAGGATTATATTTTGGCATTATTAGCGAAGGGTTTTGAGTCGTATAAAATTAGAATATCGCTAACAATTCATCCAAATCATTGTAGAGCTTTTTCGACGTAAATAGATATTAAAATCGCTAAAATTATTTACCGCTAAATAGATACCACTTTTTTAGGGAGAAAACGCTAACTTTGCGTCCGCCTAAAAATTCTACTTATACGGTAGGGTAATGATTGCTCCTTCGCCATGAGCTCGGCTTTTAGAAGTGGAGGATCACGGGGTCTTTCGAATTATGACCTTAAAAATGGAGGTCCGTGGTCCGCAACAGGTGTGGCACGCAGAAGAACCCTGCCACTGCTAA
>CAJDSM010068987.1:4543-22815 GCA_903981925.1 Ostrea lurida | reverse complement strand
TCAGACCTTGACCTTGAAAATCAATAGGGTCCATGGGAGGTGAGAGACGCCAACTCGCCCGCCCGGGAATATTATTCTGAGCACTGGTTCAAATGTCGATTTCGTCTTTTTATATCAGCACCGGTTGTTTGCTTACCAAACTGATTGGATTACCGAATTATGCTTCTAGAACATTTGTTTTTCTCAAGTAAAAAACGTTAATTTAATTATGGTCGCATAATGTAAATAGTCCTCGCACTAAGATCTACCATGGTTCGAGGATTATGGTTGAAAGGATGATTGATTATTTGTTAGTATGTATCGATACCCACGGTCAAGATGAGGTAAGAGTGTGTCATCGTCAAGTCAATTTGATGAATCAGTCAACCTGTGAATTACAGATGCTGTGCATCGTGATAATCCGTCCGATGACAAGGTGCTGACTAAGTTTGGATCAATAAATTAGACACTTCTTTGAGGCTTTTTGAAGTGAGAGGTTTCTTGTACCCGATTCTAAACAAAGCCTGCTACGCGATCATGGAATCATCGGAGGTCTACAGGTGTAAGGTAAATTTGGAGTACAGAAAAGGGCCCTGTGAATATTCTCACAATATATATAAAAATGGTCAAGAGCAATCACTACACTATTTTAAACGTCTTAGCTAAGTTACTAGTTAGTTTTTATGATACTGCTAATTGTCGATTTGTCGAGTTACTGTACGAAATCATAACTATTCAGTCCAATCCTTGTAAAGTGGATTGGGTCTCTTAATCTTATTAGTTAGAGTATCCAAAGTTTCTTACGCTTTTTGTTAGTGGGGGCGGGTATTCGTCAGCCCACGCTCGGCATTGCCAACCACGATAATCAGCCACCGCATCTTATGCTGTAGCGTAAACTTACACTCTTCCCCTTTAAAGTCAGATTAATGATGTATGGCGTTGTGCGGACTTCGTTACAACTCATTCCACGTTTTTGCCAATAAACTAAGCATATGAAAAATGTCTTGTATTACTCTTATTGAGATCAGTATTAGTTCAGTTACATTATCGGCTCTATCTGACACATGTTGATAGACATCGTCCGCAATGATGAAGATGCGACGTATTCAGTTAGACATTCTATATGGTTGGATCATGTATGTTTGTAGGTAAACAATTTAAGAGTTGAAATATCATTACAGTTGGTACAGAATTATTTCATTGCGATATTACTAATATTACACTTAATTAATGAGGGAAGTGTCAGGTGTTGAGTAATAGACTGACTATCGAAAATTTAATCTTGATGTTAAGGTGATTACTATATTTTGTTAATCTCTTGTATACCTTAGCCTCTGATGTTGTGATGTTCTTTTCCCGTTTTGGGTGTTGTTTTCTTACTGTGGATCAACCCGTCGAATTATGTTACTCGTTGCAACTAATTAGTATGTGAGGAAAATGATCGTCGCATGAAATTTCACTCGCGAAAGGTAATTGTTCTTAATAGAACTTTCCGTTTACATTGGCTAACTTATGCCTCAAGGATTCGCTGGATTATAATCAGTCCATACTTAGTGCATACAGATTCTGCCTCATTAGAAGTTTGTTATTATTTAGTCCCCAATTATGCTTGAGTTCGACGATGTCGAAGTGTGATTTAGGTTTTTCACTTCTGACTCCGTGCCGTCTCGTTTCTGTCGTGTTGTGGTCAGTCCTCCGGTAATATTCAGTTTCCTAGCACTTATTTTTTCTCAAAGCTATGCGATAAATTTGTTTGCGATGCTGTTATTTGAACGTCCCACTGTTATTGATAATATTTTCATCTGGGCATTACTGGATGAACGATCGCTTTAATTGGCTGGTGAATTTGCGGCTGCACAATTTAAGGTCCTATGGCTGCGGCGATTCAGTGGCCTGTTGTGACGTCTATTGGTGGCGTATCTTGTGTTTATTCTTGGGTGTTTTGCTGGTGGGGGAGGGATCTTTTTCGTTGTCCCCATCTCTGTGCCTTGGCCGGATGTGCGGATTCACTGGAGGTTAAACCTCGTTATTGAGGATTTTTGTCCGGTGCGTCATTCGACATCGGACCAGGCTTCCCTAGTGACAGTCGTTCCTCTTGTACCTCGAACAGGCGCCAAGGAGGTATGCTTGTAGGCTCTCATTGTTCCCAGTATCTTCCGTGATACCCCACCTGTTATGTCTTGGCACGAGGATTGGAATTATGATGAAGTTTGGTAACATTGCTTTGCTCATAATTCCAAGTTATTCAAATTTCAAGTTTCGTAGTGTGAGTTATTTGATCGATCCATATTTGTAGTGTGTCTTGCGATTCGATTCCACAAATATTTCACTTGAAGTTTCTGGAGCAACATTGTCAACTTAGAAAATTTCATTTCCATAAACTTTTAAGTCCGCTCTTTTTTCACTTTGTTGTGTCACACGGAGGAGCTTTTATTTTTCCGATCAATGTTGTCAGTAAGTTATTCTTGGTAGTACCGTGAGCTATTTCATTTGATTAGTTGTGACTTTTGTTTTGGCTTTTGCGATTACCAAGTTAGACAGAATCAGTAATTCGATTCGAAGTTTATGCGTTTTCGATCGAGTTCTCTAGTTATTTAATACTTTTCACTGAGTATCTTTCGTATGAATTGTTGGGTCGGTTCTCATGAGTCTTCAGTTTTCGATCCTGTCGGTATTTATTAACCATTAGAATCTGTGGAATCGATTATAGGCCTATTTATCTGTGTTTAAGAAAATGGTCACACTGTGAGAAACATATGTTCAGGCCATAGGGAGTTTATTTATTATGATCTGTAATGCTCTTGGTAAGCCGTGGTGATCTATGTAGATTTATTGGCATTCGGCACTAATAGCTGGTACTCAGTATAAGTGTGGCTTTGTTCGATATTTTCCTGAGAAACTGGCGAGATGATCTGCTTGTTTTTGACATATATTTTTAAGCTCTAATATTTCTCGTCCGAACTTTGGTGAGTGCGCCACTAGTTCAATTTATTATTCTTTGAAGATGTTCGTAGAGTCTTTTAATGTTAGGATCAGTATATAACCTTTTATAAAATAACGTTTAATTCTCATGAATTTCAGCAAGTCCTGGAATCTTTTCTGTGAGAACGAATAAAAGGCGATTTGTTTTTTAACGATAAAGATTCTTAGGGTCCTATAAATTGTGTATTATAACTTCAGCACTACCAGTTAGACTAGGTATAGGTCATGTGGCCACATGTCCTCTTCTTCAACTTAAGAATAATTTCTTTATTATCATTAAACTAATAACATGTAATCTTGTACAAGTTGCATACGAAAGGATGTTGTGGCAATTATAATTGTGATAATTTAGGACTTGCGTCGTTAATATCGCGGAATGATATCTATTTGCTCAGATGTAGTTAGTATCCGTTGAACGCACGCTTCCGATATGGGGCAGTTGGACATTAACAGGAATCCTGAGGTAAGATATTCTGAAATAAGCGCTTTCTTCATGATAGATCTGACTGAAGTGAAATAGCTGGAACAGTACTGTACGTAATTTGTCGCAGGTATCAGATTCTGTATATTCTCCTCCTTAGTGATTCTAGCTAAACCCAATTTGCAATGAATATAAGAGCAGAATAGGTGCGCACAGGCGGGCAACCATCCTAGGGGGGAAACCGTGGTACAGTGTTAGAGAGAATCGTGCGGTGATATATAACAGGAAGCGAGGTGTATTAGCAAAGAGCATAAGCTAGAAATGTTATAAGGTCTGGAAAGGAAAGCTCCTCGATGAGAAGTTACAGTGCTATGAATGTAATTCCCATAGCTATCTTTGAGGAGGGAGTTCAGGTGTGTAGCTATGTATTCTTTATATATTGTTTTATTTTATTCTGATAGCATTGTTTATCTGTTAATTTATTTTATTGTTCTACAGTAAATTTCTGTCACTATTATAATTTGAGACAATCAAAGCATAAGTATAATATTATGCCATATCTTTACACGATATGTGATATATATTTTGTACGATTGGTTCTAAATCCCAGTGCAGAGCAAGTCATCCTCGTAGCAGCTAACGTGCTTGGAGGGAATGAAAATACGATCTTTTGACAATATGGTTGATATTATTATTATATTATTATTCACCTAGGTTAAATGCTGTTCCGTATTGAGTATTGAAAAGAACCGTACCGAGGAGCCCGGTTAGGTTTATAAAACTCGATCCATTATTTTGTGACCGTAAAGGCAGAGAAGGTGCGTGGTGAGTTGCATCAGACTGAAAAGATAAGATAGAAGTGCACATTTAACAGCAGTAGTACAGTCTAAACGCACTATACTATTGCCGTGCTGATGATACGGTTATTTCTGAGTAATTGGACAGTGTGATGATTTGAAACGTCTAAAGAAGGATAGTTTTTCAGATCGTAATTCTCTGGAATTCCATTAACAGCGTTCATGTACGGTGGAATTTTGAACATCTTTCCGTGGTTGGTATATCGTTCATTGAACATTTTACTCATTTTCTGAGTGTCTATTTTTTTCTTCCAGAACTTGGTCTTTCAAAGAGACAGGTGTTTTGTAGCCTATGCGCTGGACAAACTTTTTGTGTGTAGCGCAATGAAACCCCGACCACAAGTCAATCGATACCGTGACACGGTCGAAGTTCGGCTCAATTAAATATATTATGGTTTAACCTCTCACGTCACTCTTTAAAGTCTGAATGGAGGGGTAGGTGCATTCATAAGATGTACAACAGGGAATGGAATCATTTAGTGGTAGTTAGCGTATTGTGATGGGGGAAAATTCGTTTGACTATTTAATGGAGCCGCATTGATTATGTAGGTCTAATCGTATTTGGTGGTGATGTAGCGATCGTAGGATCACTAACCAGTTATTTTGTTTTGTGTAGCGTTTGACCCGGCTGTCATCCTATTTCCATAAGAAACCCTGAATGATGGTCTAAAGGTAGATAACCTGCCCTTGTTTTTTTTTATTGTCATTTTGGATTAATTCTGACTTTGTTTTCGTCATTGGTTATAACTTGACTTGTAGGAGTGTGTTGAAATCACCGTCCTGTTCTAACTGGATCGAATAACATCGGTGTAAATCGTGGTTTTGATGATTCTTGGAATGGCTGCCAATAATTCTGTAAATTTCAGAAATTTATCCTGTTTAGAATGCATTTAACATTATTGAGGTTCCTATATAAGTTTATACAGTATAAAAATATATACAATCGCGTTCTTCAGAGGTTTTTGTTTGGATGTTGTGACATAAAGTCAAAGTGAAAAGTAGAGGTTATCTTGGGTTATTTGATATTGTAATAACATCTTTCTATAAATTTCAATAAGATGTTTTTCGTTTTTGACGTTCCCGTAAATATATATAATATTACTATGGTTATGCTATACAGATCCTCTATAAACATAGAATCGATATATGCTTTGAACACGATTGTCCCATCTCCTTGCGGCGATTATTATACAAGAATTCTATTGTGTAATCTGGGAAGAGATACTCATATTCACTGTAACGCCAATGCGTTACAAACTTACATTTAATTTTTAAATCTAATTAGTAAGACCGCGAGTTAATCTTTTCGCGCGTCGATTTCATTATTTGATTTTCTGTATAACTCATCGTTGTTACCTCTTTGCGCTGTGTTTAACCGTTTATTAATGGTTTTTACCAATTTATATTTGATGTGACGCTGACTTTGGTTATTTTTATTATTTTAGTGACACAGCGATCGGAATTTATTTACCCAGTGATATCACAATATCGAGATTTCGCATATGCTGAAGTCATTGGATGGTGTGTTATCGTCGGTATCCAAACATATTAGTCCAGTGCCCCTGTGTATGCGAGGTAACTGAAGAGAATATGGCTGATACATAATTAAATGTCGAGTCCGACATTTTGATCTACATATCAAAGTATGACGACTTGAATATTTTTATTTAGTAAGTCTCTGTTTCAATTTGTTTACCATAAAACTTCATATAAAGATGGATAGGTTTTTCTATATATTAGCGCTTATGAGTCTAACTGCGGTGAAGTATATCCACCCATAAAGCTACTTAGTAAATACTGAGATAACAATATTAACTTTCACCAACAAATGCAAACTAATCTTAACAACTCCAGTAGACCAAATTCTCTCTGGCGGTTCGTAAGCTGCCCATCTAAAGAGCTGCTAGACACTACAACTATCTCCTCTACTCTGACAAATTCTTTTCTTGCGCACCCTGTAAAAATTGCGTTTATTATAGCCAACGGCGTATCCGTGCACCCTCCTTTTGCACTTGGGTATTGGAGGAAATTCTGTGTGAAAGTGCCCCGGGAAAGTGTCTTTTCAAGGACACACACGTCGACCCTGCCTGACGCCAGGATTCGAACTCAAGACCTCTCGTCGAGAGTCAAGAGACGTACTTAGGCCACAAGACGCCACAGTACTAGTACTTAAGCGCTATGATTTTATATCGCATCACATAATTAGAGACATTAAAGGGGGAACAAGTAAAACCACAAGTGGATTAAGTGATACGTATGTTTTTTGTAGTTCACTATATGATGAATATATCTCTAGTTAAGCACATATTGATAGCAAAATAATTATTAATGAAAATTAGTGTCTTTTATCTTCCTGCTTGCTAGTCTTTAACAACCAGTAGAGGTATAGGTAGGGGACCATTTTGGCCGACTGTCTTTCATCGGAGAAATCATACTGAATCACAACGTTCGACTCTGTAATTCTATAATCGCTGTGTTAATCCAAGCTGTATGTGAGTATTACCTTGTTACGTTATGGTACTTTAGAATATTATCTATATCGCGGGAATATAAAACAGCATTTCTTTGTCTAATCATATCTTGAACGGTGAAGTGTTATGTTTTACATACGCCATCTATCGCCATGCGAGTTGCAGGATAGAGGGGAGAAATTTATTTAGCAGCGGCTCTATTTTCCTGGCTGATCGAGACATATTATGAATTATGTCTATAACACTACTAGGAGGACCTCGTTAAGCACTCTGTCCCTTCATCACCGGGTCTCAGAGGACTATTCTGCTTATTTTCTTAACGGTGTTTTAATTATGTGATGGGCTTGGATAAGCTCTAAGTCTAATGTTACGGCCGATGGTGTAGTGTGGATTCGCTATAACTTGGTGAACAGCGATGAGGAGTCGCAAGCACCTCTCTATTCACTAATCAGCACAGTAGCAGAAAGTTACCTTTACTGCAATCAAACCAGGTGTCTGTCCACATGACCAAGGCCATCTGTCTTATGTTGTCTGCAATTGGGTGGAGAAAAGAAAGTAAACTGGAAGTCTCCCATTTGTTTGTCAATGGTCAAGGGCATCTAGTTGAATATTTGCGCAGAGCCTCAATATACTTGTTGACACGTGAATATTAGTTCTCCGCAGCATTATCTTCTTAAGATAATACACAAATAGTCTCACCGTTTCACCAACTTCTTTCGCAGCGAATTGGTTTTCCAGGCCTAGAAACGAGTGGACTATGAAGGTCATTGGTTATAATCATGCGAAGTCGATTTTCAGGGTCAAATGTTGGGTTGCAAGAGGGTCTCATCCATGTATAATCTGACGTGATGGGTTACTGCTTAAATCGCCCATTATGAATGCCGTGTGTTTATACAATCAACACATATCGTGCTAGGCCTGAGCTATTTCATCACATTAGAGAAATCACCAACTGTTCCCCAAATTAAGCTGCTCTCAGATTATGACCGAGAAGGAATGGTACCTCCCTATACGAGTGTTATTGCAGTTAGGATGCTTAAGTGTCTTACTAGCTATTTAAAGCTAGTTAATTCCAAAAATCACAAATCCTCGTGAATCAGCGGATATGGGAGTTCGGCAGGCAAGTTTTCTCATATCGCACAAACTATCAATCGAAAGACTCGTTAGGTACCCCTCCACACATATACTGTTTTGCGACCAGGCGTAGTACCGGCGAGCTTAAAATAAGAAACCTTCTTGTGATTGATTTTTACTATAGTCGCTTTGTGCATAATGTGGGCGCACTGATATTTGACATGATTGATTTAATGACAGTGTACAAAAATCCAGATTTATACGCATTTGTTAAGCAGAGCCAGGTGGACTTGTCAAATACCGGCCTGTTCGTGCTATTATCTTGCCAACATTGTATGTTTAGATTTGTAGAGTAACGTGTAGCTTAAAGAATACTGAGTATTATCACATATGATTGAGAAAAACATAATAAGACATATCTCATGATTTAAGCATCTGTATGAAGCATTTAAATAATTCGTCTATGAAAATCTTATTCAAAATCATGAAAGTCAATGTCATTATATGAATTGTATAATCGAAAGTAGAGCACAAATTATATTATAAAAAATATGTTAAATGGCATAAAAAGTCAAAGTCGTCTCTCTTGCTAACGGAGGAGTTCCTTTGCTGGCAGTGGGCAATATAGCCACTCACGCGTTAGAATAGGCCTGCGCGGTATGTGGGTAAGTGGGAAGTAACATTTAATTGTACGAATATGATTTGTCAAGGTGTCGAGGTCGGTGTCCCGGGGTATCGAGTAAGTCTGGGTGAAAATACTCTGATTTACGTGGAGATTCTTTCTAATAGTTACAGGGGCCAGCATGCATTATCTCACAAGTATATCATGCTTAGATTAGACCTTCACACCTGGATGGTTGCCCAAGAAGGATTTATGAAGGTAAATTATGACTCACTATGATTTTTTCCAAAGCTGTCTGAATTAGAGGTATCATGCTTATTTGATCAAGATGTGGTGTAAAAAAATCTTCGTGGCAGGGAGTGGAAATCTTACTGTGGTTTTAGTTCTGGTTGCCTGTCGATTTAGTTTAAGATTCGGTTACTATTATGCTAATCAGTATAAGTTAAAAAATAACCAAAGTCATCAATATAGCTCTGTAAGCTTTGGTATCGTATAACCTATTCTGCGCAATATTACTCCAAATACCGAAATCACGGCAGCTCTTGAAGAATTATAAT
This sequence comes from Ostrea lurida, assembly GCA_903981925.1. NCBI lineage: Eukaryota > Metazoa > Mollusca > Bivalvia > Ostreida > Ostreidae > Ostrea > Ostrea lurida. The sequence goes on along the minus strand of CAJDSM010068987.1, from coordinate 13,852 downwards.
TACATTCTTATGACTAGTAGTGACGTAACTTAAGTTTGGACATCATTCATCGAAAAAAATACAGTTAACTTATACTTATTTAATTTTAAAGAGATCCTATTGCCTTTGTTCGTGCAACATTTAAGTGATTGCCACTGCGTAGGATAGGTAATGGTGTAGTTAATTAGCATTCTTGCGAAGCGCTGCCTGATGCGTGCAAATGTAGGTGTGTTACGAAGCTCTTGTGTACAACGATCACGGAGTCGCACGGAGAGATTCATCCACATGGAAATCATTCATACCTTTCCAGCAACTTGTTGAACCGATACATCGAAGAGAAGGGAGTGGTATCCTCATTGAATATTTTCGAGGCATGGTCAAAGGTTCAAGCTGTACTAAATCTACATGATCATTAGTATTCGGTTATAGCCTTCTCTATCGTCAAACCAAGTCCAAAAATTCCTTGATTAGTTTAACACGATTATGTATTGTCGTCCATAGCATTTTCACTCGTACTAGAATTGATCAAAACCTTTTTCCACAAACCTGCTTTGCCTTATCTCATGGAGAAGACTGGCATTCGTGACCCTGTATTGATTTTATAAATGGTCAAATGGTCAAGGTCACTAGATTAACTTATGTAACAACTCTATTATTAACACCTTAGTGATACCGACGAAGTTCGTTAAAGACATTCTAATGTTTAACATTAATCAACTCTAACCTTCCATCAATTGTGTTTGCCTTCTATGTGAGAGATGATGTAAGTAGGTATCAGCCTATCGATTTATTTCAGGGCAAATGAGTTCGAAGTCAGCTAGGTAATTCATTTACATTATGGAGATGCGAGTTGCATTATATGTAGCCCGTAGGCTGTTTACGCCAAAAAATCGTGCGTATTAGAGAGACGTATAAATCGGATAGGTCGCAGTTCTTATCATCTCATGAATCATTTATCTATTAAGCCTTCCACAAACCTTGTCTGCCTCCATGTCGAAGATCGGAGGGGACCTCTATTTTGAAAGTTCAGTCCTTGCAACAGGTCAAAGTGTCACTGTATTATACTTATTATCAGAGCAAAACACCCATCATGAAAGTGTACACGATGTATACGAGTCCGGCACCTAGCATATTATTATTGCTACTTCAGAGATATTCATCTAACATCAGTACGGTTCTACTTAAGATTTGCTTGTTTCATGAGGAGTTAAAGGGAGTTCAAATCCAATTGTAATGTTGCAAAAAGGTCAAAGGTTCAGTTATTGACCTATATGGTTATATATGTCTAGTGTAGCGCAGGAGGACTGGAAGTCTCTGGTGCGGTCATTCAACTTGTGTTTCTGACTTTAAATTCGGTTACTATTATATTATCCAGTATAATATAATAAAGTTCTGCACATAGAGGCTCTGGAGGAAGCGTCGTTTAAATCGTAACTATCAACCTGTGACGCTCAGTGGAACTAAATAAGCCATGTAAACGGTAATATCAAGAGCGATATAAGGTAGCACACAATATTATATATTTCCTCTCGAAATCGAGTTGTCGGGAGTGCCAGACCTTGAGTTGAAACTAATTATAGTCACATCGATAGGTTCCCGTTGCGCGATGTGTGGGATGCTATTTGTTTCCTGGCTTGTCTAGGGACAGTAATAGGAGTTTTGCAATGCCATTCATTCACAGAATCTATCAAGAATCCTGTCCCACAAATACTGTTGCCCATGCGAGAAGAGGAATGGACCTCAATTGAAACTTTTTCGAGGTCCACACAGGTATCAAAGGTCACTAGTAATATTTATTAACACCAAAAACTGCGGTTGATTGAACCACGATGTAGGACGTTACAGCTAGTCAGTAACACTAAACTTCTACAGAATCTCTTCAATACCTTCCCCTACAAGACTGTTTGTGTACCCATATCGGAATAGGAGAGAGAGGTTGTATTGGGACCCTAATTGATTAATCAAAGGGCAAAAAGGGAACACAGGTTCAACTTAGTAACTGATTACCTAGACCAAGCAAAAGACCTGTTTGTGAATCACTTTCATAGGGAAGTCTCGCCTAGCATTCATTAACATGTAATTTCCTACCAAACCTTGGTGGCACAATTTTGTTGCACCAGTTGGGACGAGAGTATTGGTACCCCTATTGATGGGTAGTTATCAAGAGGTTACTATAAGGTCACATCTAAGGTAAGGTATTACCCTGGTTTGGTCCTCAATAAACGCTTTGTTTAACACGATAATGGAATGTCATTGCTATTCATTTCACATGAATCATTTCAAACTCTTCCACATATTTTGCTTTGCTCCATTGAAGGACTGGTGGACGTCTGGGGATTTGAAATTATGTCACATGGTTTCTACTATTGATACTATTATGCCAGCGATACCGAAGAACCTCCTTTTGGTGAATCGCTTTTTAATGTATAGGTAGTTTTCTTTTTGGAGCAGGTTCTTTGGGTTGCTTGTCTGCACAGTTTTTTTGTGTATTGTGGTACATTTCATGCACGATGCATACATCTCCATGCAGATTAAGTCCTTTATGGTAATACTACATCCAAATTGTGTTCAAAGGATAGGGTCAATACTGCCTCTATTTGATTATTTCAATGTGTCATAGAAGGTCACTAATTTTGACTATTGTTAGAGAAAATTCTTGTGTTTTGCGTAGTGGTGAATTGGCTACGGTCTGTTCCATGTGTACCTTGGTGGAGAATTGATATTCCTGTCTTTATAAATTTTTAATGTGTCTTTGGATCAGGTCCCTCTAATAGATTCCATAACTAAGCAATTGATGACCCTCTATTTGGAATTGGTCAAACAGGGCACTGCGATTAGATGGATTAAAATCCTAACAACTTCATTCATCATGTTGAAAATGTTTCGAAGTCGTGGACAGCGTTATTTACTGATAGTTCAGTTTTCGTCGTTGCACCTATTTGCATAGAAGAAACCATTCTAATAGCTTTCATAACATTATTAATTCATTATTCAATCTTAAGAAATGAGTTAAGGAATTTTGATAAATCTTAATATTGAATGTTGTTCAAGGATAGGTGTTAATACCCTATTTGTATTATTTTTTCAGACGCGTCAGAGGGTATGGTCAGCTATGATAGGACTTATTGTTCACGTGTGGATCATATTAAAATTCTTTGTCTTTGCGAACAAAGCGGGTTATTGCTGGAGACATGTTTTAGACGTGGTTTGCGCACCCTGTGCGCGTGCTCTGCATCCTATTGTTTGGCATTAATTCTGCTGATTGATTTATATTTATGTGTTTAAGTCAGGTATGCCCAACGACCTATACACACCTAGACGAAATAGAACCGCTTACATTCTTAAATTATTAAATTCTCATTTACTCGAGTATTCTTTAAAAGCTTATTAAATAACCAATCGTACACATTGTTTCAAAAAGGGAAACATTCAAATGCAAAATCATAAAACATGCAGGATAACACTTCTCAAGATATAAATATCATGAATTTATGTTTATTTCTTATTTTCATGCTATAGAACTTAAGAGGGAAGATAGGAATCATTATTTAACTACATTGAATCCTATTATCACAGCGTCCCAACATGCAGTAGAAAGTTAAATATCTTTACTACTCATTAGGTAGACCGTCACATCAATTGCCATGGGTGAAGGGACTTCAATATAGTAATTGTATATGGAGTGCCTTTAGTCACAGCTCCGTGTCAATCTTCTAAGGGCTTTTGAACGCGAGGGAGGCGATCCGTGTTTTCTGTGTCCTACACTGCGGTGCTATGTGAAACACGGTACCTGTCTGGTTTTTCTCTGGTCTCATACCGAATGTAGACCGCCACTCCTCTATGCGAAGATAAGTTCGCCTCTTTACGTACACGTTCATAGGGGATACTGAGCGCGATCTCTATTATACACACTGACTGACTCCCTCACGGTTGTTCATTGTTTTTGAAATCGAATTCTCTAGTAGTGCTTGGATTTGAAATTTAGCTTAATGTCTGTGTTGTAGCTAGTCATTTATATGGTCTTGGTATGGCGTCTGGTATTGTCATAAGAAAAAGAAAACGTATCAATAAGTAAATATTACTCTGTTTTTTTTGCCTTTAATTTACACTCCAGATATTCATCAATGTATGTACACTTTACAAAAGGTCAACAGGGGGTAAACGATTAACCCGTCTGTATGTTCTCAACTCTTAACATCTATGATTGTGCCGGCTCGGGGAGCCATCATCTACTCAATCAGACGCTAACTAATCTGTGCATGGCATTAAGTGTACTTTGGAGAATAAGAGGAAAGAGACTCGGGCTTCCCGAGCGGAGAACTCAGTGTAAAGTTACCATGTTTACCTGTAGTGTACATACATCTGTAGTAATAATCGTAGAGATGTGAAATAAAGCAAAAAAAAGTACAAATTTCTTATTTATTTTCATTTACTTACTATGTATCATCACCAGAACTTCAAGGACCACATATAACAACTGAGGAAACTAAGAACTTAAGTCTAAATTTCAAAGTCAAGCTGAACATGACGAATTATCTTCCATAAACAAATGTACCCCGTGGGGTCGGGGTTAGAATAGGTCTCAGCATCCCTTGGCGTGTCGTAAGAGGCGACTGAATGGGCGGTATTCTCAGGATGAGACCGGAAAAAACCGAAGGTCCGTATAATACAGTGCACAGCAGCAAGGATTTACACCGTAAAAAAGAAATCGTGCAGGTCGTCCAAGCCCTTCCAAAGAGCCTGAGTGCCGATGCATAGAGGCCTATAAATCTTGCAGCACTTCTTAACCGGCAATTGGATTGACGCTCTTCATATGAGTGAAATATTATCTCTGATCGGGACTTAAACACAGTATAATAAATCAAACAGAACACAATATGATCAATAACAAATGAAGTATGCTCTCATTTTATAGTTTGCATTGATGTACCTTTTTGAAATATCAAAGTATGGTTTAAAACAGCTTATAAAGATAAGTAATTGTCGAATTTTGAAAATTTTGAATTAAGTCTATTCTTAGTATTATTGTGGCTTCTGGCGCCTGGCTTAAAACCAACTAAATTTGTAAAGGCAAGAATTCAGTTCGCAAACAAGGTCAATTTGGCAAGCTGTAGCATCCCACTCGCAAACACAAGCAATTTTTAACAATTAGTCAATAGTGACTTTGCCTCTTGAAAATCAATAGGGTTTTACCCTATCCTGAACACATTTGGAGAAAGGTTTGATGGTTCTTCTGATGATGGTCGACTCCTAATCGTGGTTCACGCAGGTTTTATGGATCAATAGTTCGAATAGTGACCGCTTTCGACAAGATCAATAGGTCTATTCTGAGTTATGTCTTTGGGCCTGTCATGACTTAAAAACGCTATTAAATATTTAAAGCACGGAATTCATTTCCAAACATTAGGCAATGTCAAGCGTAGCATCCCTCTTGCACACTTCACTAGATTTTTAAACAATAGTGTCAATAGTGACTTTGACCTGGAAAATCCATAGGGCTTTTACCCATCCTTGAACATAACGATTACTGTGAAAAGGTTATGATGGTTTTCTCTGTATATTGAATGGTTTGCGGACTCCTTATGCGACGTTCACGAGTTATTGGGAAAATAGTTAATATGTGACCTTAGACATCAATAGGCCCATCCTACTCGTCATATGGGCAACCAATTGTGGAAGTTTGAGTGATTTACCTCCTGTGATGAATCTTGTATCGCAATTCCTATCGCGTGTTCACAAGGTTTTGGGGGGTCAATAATTACTAGTGACCTTTGAACCTTTAGAAATCATAGGGTCCATACTGCTCGTCCATGTGCACCAAATATGAGCAAGGTTTGGGTGATTAGTGTAAGAGTGCCTGTCCGGACTGTCCTAACCGTAGTCAAGTAAGCGCAAGGTTTTGGCTGTAATAGAGTTACTCAGTGACCTTGACCTGTGACCTCTGTTATTCAATAGGAATGTCCCATCTCTCTCATGGCAATCAGTTGTGGCGGAAGGTTTTTTGAGGAGCTCAGTGAAAAAGATTGAATGCTTCGCCCACCTCCCTAATACGCCCAGCCGTGTTCACTAAGGCTTATGGCCCGCTCGTTCACACCGCCCCCTAAACCAGAATTCCTGGATCGCCCTGCATCACGATCATTTGGTAGTATACAACCAACAGACCTCTATATAATATATATATCATATATACCCGGTCGGCTTCAGCCATACGGCAGACATCACCTCTTAAACCAACTTAGCAGACATATATTTCTATTTTAAACCTCAATTTTTTTCACGTGTTAAGGTGTTTCTGCGAGCCGGTACACTAAATAGCTCTGTATGGTTTGTGATACATTCATCCTGACCTTTTTCGACCTCTTTTGGATACAATTATTTCACAAGACTAATATTTAGGGTCACAGATATGACTCTCATTCTCCATTGGGTCACACAGGTGTGTAGGAATAGGTATGACTTAGATGCGGGATATGAATCATGCAACATCCTAACTGGTATTTCACATAATGCGATGTCTGCCGTGAACACAATACAGTACACTATTCCGTCTCACAGTGCATGCCGACTGCTATATCCCATCCCGCAATCTGTTAGCGAGGATATATAAGATTATTTCCTTTCTTATATAAGATGGCTACTGTTGAATTCACATTACTTGTGGTTAAGCATAAATGTTAAGAATTTAAATAATCTCTATAATACAGACTTTATGATTGACTTTTCTAATTAATAACTGTACTAGAATGAGTACCTCATTAGGAAAGTTTAAATAAACAACAGGCAACATCTGAGCGAGATCGATAGGCATTCTCTCTCCTGCCGACATGACTTTATAGAAACAAACTAGTGCTAGATCGTAATTAGGACACTTGAGTACCTTGAATAATAAGCGCAAGATAGAGCATTTACCCTATCTCGTGAACATCATTTGTGACAGGTTTGAATGATTGACCTGAAGTGATCCATGGATATCAGCGACTATAGGCCTATCTGCGAGGTTCACACAATGAAGTTTTGGATATAATTAGTTATTTTAGTTGTTCTTGTTGACGACGCTTTGCAATCAAAGTAGGGTCGCATCCCGCGTTATCTGCGAACTTCATATGGGCAGAGACAATTGGCTGAGAGAGGTTGAATGATTACACGATTGTAGTTTGAATATGACTTAGCGACTGCATATTGGTGTTTTTAAAAATCATATGCCAGACAGGATATAAAATTATTACTATTAATAGGCATACGATTGAACAAAAAAGATCACGTTTTTCCTTATCTGTGGTTACCACGGTTAAATGGGTAGGTACAATGAATTGTGAAACTCCCGTAGACTTCGACTTAGGTCGACGCTATAATGCACTGCTCTAGAATATCAATAAGGAGCTACCATTACTCATCGTCTCAATGCAACAATGTGGAAGGGTATGGTGTATGTAAGTAATCTGACAGCGTACGCTTATTTCGTGAGTTCACATTTTAAAGGATTTGAGTGTAATAGTTCTATGCTATAACAAAAATGACTCGAAACTGATAGTATCTATCGACCATTTGGACCTTGAAAATCAATAGGGTCTCATAACCTCTCTCCAGGGCAAATCCAGTTGGTGTGAAGGTTTGATTGCAATTCGTGGAATTGAATTCGCCTTAGCGCACTCCTCAGTCCGTGTTCACTCTAAAGGGTTTTTTTGAGGAGCCTATATACAATATAGAATAGTACTCTGCACCTTTGACCGCTTCAAGAAGGGTGGCAATAGGAGAGGTCCTCTCTTCTGGCCATAGAGGACAACAGTTCTGTGAAGGTTAGATCGAAATGGCGTACTGTTGATAGAATTCCTGGCGTACTAATTGCCTATCGAGTGTTCACAACAACGTCCGACACACACATCCAGCACGGCAGCAGATAGCTATAATTTACATCCGCAACTCGGTTGCGAGGGATAATTTATCAATTAATTTCTATTCAACTTGGACTGTCTATCTAAGTTGTAACACATGCTCTGTGATAGGTTAGATAAAAAGCTCTACAGAGCTAATGATGACTTTTTTTATATGTATAAAGCTATATGATATTTATAGTAAATAGAGGTCATATTCAGCGAAACTGGTTACGACTCATAACGCCTTTGCAGTAACAGCGTAGAATTCTAAACATGCACCAATAGTGACGCCTTGACCTTGAAAATCGAATAGTGTGTTGAAGTATCCCATCCTTGTGGTCAAAATGGTACTGTGAGAAGGTTTAGAGATGATATCTGGTGATAGAATGCGTGCGACTTCACCCACATTCGTGTGTTTCACACATCTTGGAATTTGGGGAGAGCCGGACACACAAACCTCATGCTCAACCTACACACACATCTCCGCACGGGCGAAGCGTATTGCTATATTCCCCAATCCGCACAGAAGCTCGCCTGTGCGAGAGTATAATTATATCTTACTTGTCTATAAATTGTCTTGATTAATTCATCTGTGGACTAGGCTTAGATAAGAAAGTTAGGCTAAACTCTACTGAGGCCATTATGGGTGAGCATTCTTCTTTCTTATTTGTGTGAATATAAGGGCGTATATACCTTTCCTTCTTTGACGTATTCTAAATAAAGCTTAGGCCAAATAAGCTGGCGAGCGTTAGCCATTCGCCCTCCGCAACACAAATCTGTAATTTAAACAAACACTAGTTTCCTAAACATTAGTGACGCTATTGACCGTAGTGAAAATATTCACTAGGTTTAACCATATCCTTGGACAGCAAACAATTGCTTCGGTGAAAGCTCGATGATTTTGTTGAGAATGCCTGCGACTCCTATCGTGTTCCACGAGGTTTTGGGATTATAGTTAATAGTGTCAGACCGCTTGCCTTGAGATCAAATCAAATAGAGGTCCCATTCCGTCATTCTCAATGGCAATCAATTTTCGAATGGAAAGTTTGTGTGATGGTCTGGTTGAGTGAATTACTTTGAAACTCTCCTAGTTCGTGATAACAAGTACTGTTGAGGGCTGTGAATTCAATTATCTATGGAACCTTGAGACCTTTGACCCTGAAATCGAATCAGGGTCCTCGACTTCTTCGTCCATGGGCTATCAATAATTGTGCGAAGTTTGTGGATTCTAGTAATGAATGCGCGACTCTTATCGATGATTCACAAGGTTTTGGTGTAATAGTTACTAGTGACCCTTGACGCCTGAAAATCAATGGGGTCCAATCCTCTCTCCATGGCAATCAGTTGTGGAAGGTTTTGATGATCTGTGATGAAATGCTCAGCGATCTCATATAGTGTCATCTAAATGCTGGACACACACATCCCGCATAGAACCTGGAACGGTTCTAATCGTTAG
>CAJDSM010068976.1:2401-24155 GCA_903981925.1 Ostrea lurida | reverse complement strand
AGAGAGATAAACAACGTTATTTGCATGGACTTCTCTAACATTACGTCAATGAGACAACCATACGTGGTAAGTTAAACTGAGTAAATCCACAGACGAGCCTATCGGGTCAACAGATGACCAAACCATACCTAACTATTGCCCATCTATTAATTGTAATTGAGCCTAGGTCATAAAAAGCTTGGAAGAGTGGAGCGTAATATGATTACATGCCACTCCCAATTGCCTGCTCAACTCAGATCTGATCAGTTTTGAAGTGTGACTCATAGAGCTTCGGCGATGGGAATGGAAGGATAAAACTCTCTCGCTTTCTGTGTACACTGAAAAACTGGCGCAAGGAATTTCTGTGTAATCTATTAGCCGATAATGATGATCAATACAGTGAGCCATCACGTGAGCTCCTCAGTACGAATACATCGTTACATGCCTCTCTCAGATTTAAAATGGTGACTCGATTATAAGCAATGCACAACGTAAGAGATGTAAGAGTTATCATACAGAAACTGCACTAGGTGATGTTTATATGTCAGCTCATTAGAGCGCAGTAGCAAGATATGCTCTCATGATCCGACGATATGCATATACGAAACAAGTGCCACATGTAAATTCCGCCACCTTCTGCACAACGACTAAACTATACCGATGCGAAAACGTTACGTAGAAATATCGTCAATATAAAAATGACTTAAAACCACAAAGAAAATAGCTACAAAAACGCAAAACAACAGCAATGTAAGAGTTCAGGGCGCAGTTGAATCATCATTTGACATCTAGCTCAATCTCCAAGTGAATATCAAGTACACCAAAAAGAGACCAACAAAACTCCTACAAGCATGACAAAAACACGGGATTGTCAATTCACAACAAGTTACACAGACGATAAAATTATTAGAAGCACGCTATCACAGACCCATACCTTTAATAAATGGATCACTTATCATTGTACAGCATTCCATCCCCCTGATTATTACACTACCGTTCACATAAATCTTATATATGGGATGCCCATCCTCTACGTGAACCAAAAAGTCGATAACAGAACTATAGCTACTCTACTATCAAAACAGCTGCAACTCAGAAGGGACTCCTTTATCTAACCATCTCGAGAACCACATTGCAAAATCCACAAAACACAGTGAATGACATAACTAGGACATGAACTACACTTGTACATGTGTACTACAAGAAGGCCCATCAGTTCGCTGGGCGAAACTAGTTTCCCTATGTAATTGCAAAAAATAGAGTCTGGCCTACCACACCCCTATTAAATTCCCAACACACAAACACTCTTCTGCCGCGACTTGGATGAACGTATTCGTAACAATCGCTTACCTGTTACTAACAAATAGGGTCATTTGAGCGGCCATTAATAGACACACAAATCTGGATCCGATAAAGCATAAATCTAGCAATTTTTCTACATCAATGCGACCTACTGGCAAGGTGGAATATGAGAAGGCAGAGGATCAGTGAACAAAATATAGACTGTTCTTCAACAATATAAATAAATAAAAACCAGAAACGGCACAGATCTATATTTGATCAGTCAAGTCTAAGCCTAGGATAATTGGGCATTACCAGACATTAACTACATGTATTCGGCAAAAGTAATACCACACCACGCCGAAATCATTCTAATTTCTCTAAATTACAATCCACTGTATAGGCAGCCATACTAAGTCCTAAGAACAGAAGACCACTATACCATTGGAACACAAACACAATCTGATTCTCGGACTGTATTATTAATGACAAAAAGAATACGTAGTCAACAAGAAATCATACCGTAATAATAATTTTAATCGATGAAATGAATAGCAGTGAAATAACTTGCAGACAATGACAATGAACCATGCTAAAGGTTATCGCCCTCGCGGCCATTTGAATGATAAGGCGAAAAAAGCTGTACCGTCCATATTTGCCAAACGCCAAGCTGAGCAACCTTGGTACGACCATCATCTCGTGACAGCTAAGTCGTATGACACACGATCCAAAAAAATTAATAACAGCGAAGACTGTTGAGCTGGAACATCACCCAGAGAAAAAAGCTTCGATCGTCCGTTGGGTCTTTGCATTTACATATTGATTGATTCTATCAATGATTCTGTCCACCGTAAGACAAACCGATATACTATTGCATTTGGCTTGTTTGGAACTTCATAGGGTCTAGGAAGACAGTGGGCACGATGGTTGTTAGACAAATCGGCAATTATTCCAAGCAGGTGTCGAACAGACTCCGACACACAAGGTCCCCCTTCGCGCAACCACACTTTTCGATATAATAATAATTGCGTTTCATTCTGGAAAACCATGCAAGAAATGTATGGTTTATGTGCTGAGGTACAATAATGCAAGTAGCACAAATTTCACGTACGCATTTGGAAATGACTCCTGTTTGACGCTTCATAGAAAAGATCGGGTAGAAACACTTTCAGACTCCAGGGAAAGAAAGAAATAATCGAATTAACGAAAAGCAACGAGTTGGTTGGAACAAAGGGTTGTCCTTGAACAGCCTGGGATTTATCATCGGGATAGACCGATGCTGAAGTCTCTGTGCTCCAACTCACTTTTGGGCGGTAAAAGGGTGAAAATCCTGCCCCCCGATAAAGAACCAAGAATGAAGACAATAACTGAAAAACGAACAGATTCCATTCCTCTCTAGAAAGTTAGCCTATATGTAAACTACCATATAAGTGGCTGTATACAAGTGAGAGACAATAGAAAAATTTAAAACTCATGTCAGACATCATAAACCAATGAGCCTGAACAATCTCTAAGAGTTCCAATGTAAGATCATGTGATCTGGATACCTATGGAAACCAATAGCAACTGGATCAATGCAGGAAGAACTCCCAACGACGCGAACATCAAACAAATCGATAGTAATCTGTCCTCTGATTGATTCACTGAATGGGTCGAGGCATTTGTTTTATGCATGTATGGAAGACACAACAGTTGTGGATATAGCTGTAAAAGTTGTTGCAAGATTTGGAGTTCATTATGTCATAGATTATATGCATACCGAGGAAAGCACTTTGATGAGGCAAAATTATTAACAGAAAATTGTACAAAGTTTCTAAACTTTACAAAATCGTACGAACCCAACCGCCTCTGTCCCGACCCCTAATTAAAATGGGATTGTTGGTTGGTTCTATCATCTGTGTTTACGTCCCCCTCGAGAAATATTTCACTCATATGGAAGTGGGTATGGGGATTGAAAGAGAAGCTAAAGTTGTCCACAGCTTGTGACTACATAGCACAAGCTATGGCTGCGACAAAAGTCTCTGCAAAGAACGAAGGAAACTATACTGGGCAATCATGTGAACGAAGGTGTCTATTGCCCGCCAAGTTTGGAAATCTCCGGATGTCACACATTTTGGAAAGAGGCCTAATCTATGCTGGTTGTGCAAAACTGTCCAAATTTTATGTTGGTTCAAGGTTTTACGCTGTGGACAGAGAAGGAAAAAATTACAGGATGAATCTGTTGAAAAAGAAAACTCAAAGATTCTATACCAGTACAGATTAAGGTGTGTCATGAAGTGTATGAGCTTTTCAGGTTACTAGGGACGTGCGATGTTCCCACGAACTAAATCATTCGCGGTGCAACCTCGGCTGGTACTGGAAGCTATATCAGCAATCGGCCGGACGGCTTGTGCCGAGTGGACAGAAATGGGACGTGCATACGGCCGGCAAGAGATTGAACGAGCGATTTGCCCTCCCGCAACGAAAAACACTTTGTACAAAGAACCCACGTCAATCGGCAGCCCCAGGACCAGAGGTGAACTATCGACCGTCATCTAGTTCAAAAAATTGGTAAAGAAAAGTCGTTTTTGAAATATATCGGCAGGTTCATTATAGTGCGGTCTCAGAGACTCAAAATGACATATTCTAGTAAAAAGTAAGTAATAGATCCCCGAGCAATGTTGTAAAATGTATGTAGCCATGATAAAATGTTGCTAGAATTTCCTTATAGTAACACGGAATCAGTGGCTAACCAACCCATCAGATGTGTTGAGCGTTGATCCATGTTATGTGTTGAAAGTCTCTTCTTTCATTAAGAGTTATTGCCGCCGTTTGTGAAATAAACCCCGGCCGTTTTATAAAACGAAAATGTAAACATTCGTTACAAAATGCACAGGAAAACTGATCTCTGTAATGTATATTTGGTGCAAGTTTTGAGATTATTTAGTGATTGAATTGTGCAAGTTGATAAACACACAGGTGATATAATGAATTTATAATGAAAAACATTTTCTTCGTTGAGCTATCATTTGTGCCCCCCCCCCCCCCCCCCGCTTGGGAAGCGCTAGTGGTCATCTCATACGCCTTGTATGTTCAGTGCCGCAGGTAAGGAATAGGAAAAAGAAATATGTCTTTTAGGAACTGAATGAATTTGAATTCAATATACTATTCAAATTGTGGTAAGAATAATTCAAACAAAAAACAAGTCAATACTGCAATGGGTCACAACCATATGGAACCATGCATGCACGTGTTAGATTTTTTTTTTATTTTTAAAAATTTCATTTACTGGTAATTGTACATGGTACATACAGGTATGAAAAAAGATTAACGCAGGTAGTTGGATATCATGTATCAGTAAATACAAATCTTGAACTGAATTGCATGCATTTTTCTTTTACAAATATTACACAAATAACATTTAAAATATTTAATCCGCATAGATGAAGGCCAGAAGGGTGTGGTACATGTACTGCTCCAGTTTTTGAAGTTGTGGACCATGAGGAAATTGTAATCCAGCTTAGCATGTGAAGGCTTTGGATGGACAGAGGTTGGAGAATTGTGGAACTTGTTTTGTCTTGTCCGAGGGATTATGAGTCTGCCAGAGTGGGTGGTCTCCCCTCTTCGTTATGCATGCAACCACAATTTCAAACAATCACAGTCTTCTTGCCATTTTAAAGGTATTTTTATTTTTGTTTATTATACATCCCTAATAAGTTTGATATAAATTATAAAGCTGACATAAGCCCACAAGACCGGAGTTCTTCATATTTTATATACACCGGTTTAGAAAAAATCAAGGTTTTGCCGGATTCCAACCAAATTTTATTTTTTAATGGTAAATTTGATACCCCGGAGTTCATTTCTGGGCATCATCAAAAATTTTTTGAGCTGCCAATTTTCAAATGTCCGCCATGTACGGGAAATGCAATCAAAGTGCCTAAAATCCTCATCCTATTTCGCGCGAATTCTGGTGATTAATTTGGGTACACAAATCCAGTTTAGTATATCAATTTGAATTTCTCTGTCAACCATTTTAGAACATGGGGAGGGTGTTTGGGGACATTTGTGTTGGCATCCCAACACAGTTTAGCTCGTATACAATTGTAATTTGGTACGGGAGTAAAAAAGTTTGTTATAACGCCATCTCCTCTAGTTTACGCAATGACACTAATTTAGACATTTTTATTGTATTTCAGCCAGAAGAATCACATATACTGCAGATTTCAACAATCAGTGGAGAAAAACCACTTCAACCCCAGTGCATACTGCCAAAGTCTCAATTCATCCAAAAGCAAGAAAATACATGTACATACCAGTACATACTGGCAAAGACTCCAATTCATCAAAAGCAAAGAATAACATGTATATTAGGGACAGAGGGGAAGAAAATGTACACAGACCATAAAAGAAGTGAAAGCAGTGAACATTATGGCAGGTCTTAAAAGCTATTTGGATATTTTTGTCTACTGCACGTGACAGGGTTGTTACATTGGCCTAATATAAGAAATGTTGATGTTCTTGTACTTTTGCAATTTTCAATGCCATTATAGCGGTCGATGGGAATTATGGAAAAATTGTCATACAGGTTCATGTAGTTTTTGGTCGACACTTCATTGGCATTTTGAGCTGATATTTTCATAATGGCTCCAATAAACTTTTTCTGAGATTTGGACACTTGAATAATTTTTTGTTACATTTTATGAAAAATAGTATGCTTTTTTTTATTTTCCATTACTACTGTATCGTTGTAAATATGTGATAACGATTCGCATTTATTGATAACAATTTTCATTCATCATATTTCATTGTGAGTCGAATGGACGCAGGAGAACGTGATGAAACATTCTGTTTAACCTTTTTTTTCCTGTTAGAAATGAAAGTTGAGGTTACATGGTAAAAGGCAATATAGTTCATGAAATATTTGTACCAATGTTCATTTTCCTTTAATCGTTTTTCTTTTTTGGTTTTTTTTTGTTGTTATTGGTTGATTGAGACAAATTTAGACACATGGAATTTTGCCTGAGAAAAGCTTTTCAGTAGGAAATTCGGGCTGATTATTTTAAAATGGCTACCATCCTTTTTTCTGAAATTTGGTCACAGATTGATTAATTGTTGTTATATTTTATAAAAGTAGTATATCTTTTTTTATTTCCAATTACTCTATAATGTTGGTAAAAATATATGGTAACGATGCGACATTTCTCGATATTTCATTCTGAGTCCAAGCTGGACGGTATATTGGTGGCATTGTAATGGACATTATGAATATTAATTTTTTCCCCTGTGTACAAATAAAAATTCAGGTAATATATAAGTATGAAAAATATAGTACATGTTCAATTTTTGCCATTTACATTTGCTTTTTGTTGAATTGAAAGATTGAGACAAATCGTAAACATGGAAATTTCTGCTGAAAAAAAAAACTGGTCAGCAGGAATTTCGGGCTGAGTATTTTCACATGGCTCCACATCTTTTTTTAAAATTTGGATCAGCATTGAATCTGAATGTTATTATATTTTTAT
Organism: Ostrea lurida; assembly: GCA_903981925.1. Lineage (NCBI taxonomy): Eukaryota > Metazoa > Mollusca > Bivalvia > Ostreida > Ostreidae > Ostrea > Ostrea lurida. The sequence goes on along the minus strand of CAJDSM010068976.1, from coordinate 17,391 downwards.
GAAAAATAAGTTGTTTTTTCAGTTTCCATTACTCTGTCTGTGCTTTACAATTTGATTAAATTCACAATTTCCGAATTTTGAGCAGTGAAAAATTGGAACATCATAGGTGGCCGCTGCGAGTAAAGTATAGAATGCCGTTATAATTTTTTTATTGTTTTAAATTTTTAAGAAAACGAGATGTTGGCATTTTAATAAAATATCAATATTTTAATCATTTTATGTCATCCTGACTTTATTGTATTTAAATTAGTATATGGATATATTTCTAAGAAAAAAATCACAGAGTTTCCTCCCTTAGTTTGGACAGCCAACTAGAGGCGAAACGCTACACCTTTTTTTTTTATTTCCGATGACCAAGCATTGTCCATCTACATATGTATATCCATTGATACCAAATCATGTTTGTTTTCCCTTACTTTGATCTCTGATCTCACACTCGTACTACCTTAAGAAGAACTGTGTGGTTGCTCAATTAATAGCAAGTTTGCTTAGCAAGAGCATTGCGCTGGGTTCGAATTAGCAAATGAGCACATTTTTCTTTCTGAATAAGTGGAAATATTTTACATGTGAAAAATTTGTAGACTTAAAAGTAAAATTACGCAAAAGAATTAGTGATAGTGCACGTTTGTGAATAACCATGTACTGTCCCCAAAATAGGGTATTGATTACTGTAGAGGGAGAAATATTCGCATAATTTTTATGCGCTATATTCGCTATTAACAATCACTAAAAGAAAACCTTCACAAAGTGGTATTCAAAGCATTTGGGGTATGAGCTCTGCATCTACTTGAAGGTATTTGTATCATCCGCAAAATTTAAACCAACATAAAATACCAAATGATAAAAATCGCGAAATTTTTGCCCCATGAAATTAAAGCCCTTTACAGTATATATAGGGGCAAGCTAAAAGGAAGCAGAAGAAGTTCTGTAAGTTTTTATTTATGATGGATGTTAGACACTAAATCTTGGAGACAGTTGTCCAATAAAATGTCTAATTCACAAGTCTTGTCAGAAATATTAAATATATCACCCCACCCCAATTCATCGTAAAAATCAGATGCTCTCGGAGTGTATTACCAGCATTTTCCACTGTGACATGATTTTCACCCTTTCCATGAATGCCAAAATACATTCAAGTCACAAAGGTAAAATAAAAACATCAACAAATCTTTCTATTAGACTATGTGACCACCATATCTGATACCCAAAATTTGTGAAGAGATGATAAAATCTTTGAGTAGAAAAGTGATTTATGAAAGCTTTTAATTCACTGATGAAGTTGTGGACGATTTGAAACCTACAGGTTTGACGGGTGCATAGATAGTTATGTCATTGAGACTGAGTGGGCTTTCTGATTTTGTAATATATGAGTTAATGAAGTGAAATACACTTGTCTGACTGCATGGTGATAATTTAATGTGTCGTCATCTTACCGAGTGCTCTCTCAATTTGTACTTCAAGTATAAGTTATGAAATGAAAACTGTTGGTTTGACGTGTGTGTGAGCGTCATTTAGTTCTTTTTTAGATTCTGATTTCGTAATATGAATGAGTAATGAAATGAAACTATATGGTTTGACCAGTGATAGTTTGGTGTGCTTCCCATCTTTGAACAATTGTTTGCCCCCTCTGGAGTGATTGACAAAACATCTTTTGTTTAGTGTCCAAGAAATAAATAAAATTTTTTTTTAACATTTTGGGATTTTTTGTCCTCTTTGACCTCATTTGAATTTTACATCTGCTACATCTTGGTCATTGAATTGTTTAAATCATTATGAGACTACCTCATGTAAAGCATTTTTGTGACTGTATTTAACGACTTTAGCGTTACAACAAGCGTGATGTGGCAGTGCCAACAAAATAGTTTTTTTTCAGTAATTCCAAGTTTTGCTGCAAGTGTGTCTCCCATGTAAATCAAGTCAAAGGAGATAGTTCAAATCACCAGCCATAAAAAGAGAAGAAAACAGCCTGAACTTTTAAACATTATCATTTTAATTTGCATTAAATATCAATGATTTTTAAAAGTTTAGCATCGTTTAAATGAAGAAAAAAAATTCCTGCTAACTGAATTTTAATAAATGTAGGGTCAGGATAGCGCTAGGGCAAAGAAATATAATTTTTTAAATGTGGCCTCATGGAGTATTTTCTGATTCTCATCTGCTAAGAATAATACAAGTGAGTAATGAAATCACCAATGCATCCTACATTCTTCTTCGCTTGTTTTCAAATTGTTGTAAAGAACAGTTGAACTTTCACAGGAAAATACGGATTTTTGTGGTGTTTGTCCAACAGATCTTCACATGTTACTGCCCTTCATTTGATGGTGCTTTTCCAAAGATCTTCACATGTTACTACTTCACATAGTTACTACCCTTCATTTTGGTCGGGCTTTTTCCAAAAGATCTTTCCCAGTTACTACCCTTTCTTTTTAGGCGTTGGTTTGTCTTCTTTCTAATTCCCAAACAGACTCTCACATGTTACTATGGTGACTCTCTTTCTTTCTTTTTTTTGTGTGCCTTTTCTATATTCGATCACTTTCCATGTTCCCCTTTCTTTGGTTGTAGTTGTTCTTCTCACTCCTCAGACCTTCACCCTTTGTAATTAATTCCCATATTTGTTCCTTTCTAACCCTCCAATCTTCACTTTATTTAATTCACCCTCGCTCTTTTTTTCGGTTGTAGGTTGCCATTTGTTTTCCCTGATCATTCACCCTTATAATTTTTACCCTCATCTCATGGATTGTAGTTTACCTCACACCAAATATCATTCACCAATTAAATATAAATAAATACAACATAGTATAATTATAGATAACAAATGAACCCACCCAAATCCTTTACTTCTATAATTACCCATCATTCTTGGTAGTATTTTATAGAAAAATGAAAAAAAAAAAAAAAAGTTAAGAAAAATAAATAATTTTATTACAAAAATAAAATATATATAAAAATATAGTAGACTAAAAAAAGAATTGAACACACAGAAAAAGGTAAAAAAAAAAACAGAGTCTCATTTTAAGTGTCAAATAAATATATTCTTTTATTAATACGTTAGAGGAGAGAGGAAGGGAGGAGAGGGAGGGAGAGGGATACAAAGGGGAACGAAGAAGGAGGGAGAAAGGGAGAGTGTAGGGAGTAAAAAAAATATACAAAAAAAGTTGGACCAAAGAACTTCCACGGAATGACCCTTGGACAAAAAAAAAAAAAAAAAAAAAAAGTTAAAAGCAAAACAAAGCGGCAAAACATGACAACAAAAAAACACAAAAATTCTAAGCTAAACATCTTCTGATGTAATCTAATAGGGATTCAATAAGAGCCGGTTTAGAATATAAAGAGGATAGGAATTAAGAAAGTGAGGACCATAGCTAGAACAAAAACAAAAGGCACATGGCCAAGGCCATTCATTACTCTTAGGAGAGGTAACTACTCTCAACACAATGAAATTGAATACTCAGAAACAAAAAACAGTGCAACACACCAAAAAAAAATACTAAATTAAAAAATATACTTAAGATAAGAAATAGATAAAACAAAGACAGCTAATGCAAAAACTGTTATAAATTGATTCAAATTACTAATAGAATATCCAATACAAGTTTGGTTAATATTTTTAAACAAAATATAAAAAAAAAATGCTTTACTTTTTATATACCACACGGTTAACAAAAAGACAGAGGAGAACAGTATAATAGATAAAAGAAATAATTAAAAATAGTGTACAGATCCAATATCTGAAATACTGCAAAGTCATAATCTAATGGTAGGAAACATGAGACCGTAACAAGAAATCAGAAAAATTATTAACAAAATTGATAACAAAAATTGAATTAGAGGAAGAGAAGGATGACAACACTTTAGATAAGATTTTATAAAAAAAGGAATCAAAAAGGACGGTATCAAAGTTCAAAAGAAAAAAAAAAGGAAAAAATGTAAAAAAAAAAATAACACATATAGAAGAAAAAAACAAGATATAATAAAGAGAAGAAGAAATTAACCAGAAAAAAAAACCCAATAAGCAATAAACAAACAAAGGAAATTACATATACAAAACATTAAAAAGGAGTAAATACAAACAAAAAAATGAATAAGAGAAGACAGAACTAATATGTAATATAATTACAAAAAAATTAAAAAAACAAAAAAGTACGAAAAAAGAGGATCTAAAAGGAGTCAAAGGCGGGGTTCATTAGTGTGTTACGTAGTAAGGAAAGCGTTATTTGTAATGGCGTTGTTACAGGACTGAAACCGTTAAACTCATTCAGGATTATTATCAACTTGGTAGCAATTGTATCACATGATTGAAGGAAAGAAAGAGCCTATTGGTTTCAAGGTGACTTCAAAGGTTCAAAGGTCAATGGTCCATTTTTTTATTGTCATGGAAAACCATTGTAGCGGGACTCAGGAGCTAGAAAACCGTTAACATCCCTCCAGGATTCTTAACAACCCTTTTTGTGATACTCAAATTGATTGATCACCATGGATAGTGAAAAGGAGAGACGTCTATTGTTTTTCAAGATGTCAAAAGTCTAGTGTCACTTAGTTAGGAAAAAAGGTTTGTTAGGCAGAAAATTTTAATAACCTGACAACATTCCATACCATGATCTGTACATAGGTGGTTTATACAATTATTGAATCGACTATTTTGATTCGAGAGGAAGATGCTCCTATTGTTTTTGGGCAGGATCAAGGGTCCAAGGTACTGACCAAAGTGTGATCAATACAACGTAGGAAATGTTAAGGACAAGAATTAACAGAAACAAACCACAAGACCAGCGATTCTTAACAACTTTGGCTACAGTGTGATACTCCTTATTGATGAGAGGAAATGATGCCTATTGCATTTTTTTTTTAAGGTAATAAAAAGGTCAAGGTCACTCTGGTCAGCTTTATTAAGAAAAAGTTCCTTGTAGGCATAACTAGAGATCAAACTGTTTATTGGGAGCTTGGACGCATCCAGACATGGGCAGAATAGTACCTATGCACCTTCAATGCCAACGTGTAGAAGGATGCATATTGTTTCTCAATAGCATAATAATTATACATCTATAAAGGGCTGGTTAATCATTTGCTTGGAATATGAATCCCACACTTAATATTCTATCTGTTACGGGGCGTATTATGACCAAGTATAGGCATATGCTCTTTGTAAGGTTTTATCGGTGATATGTGTGTGATGAAAACAGCTAGGGATTGCAGATAACAATTTTTCATATCCAAGTCATGTTTTATGCAGTTTGGTGGGGACTTTTCGTCGTCAATGATTGCTGCCTCATGGTCACCCTTATATGAGGAACATGTACTCAGCAATGGTTGAAGGTATTTTGGAGAAAGACAATTGTACTTAGTTCTGTTTATTTTTATAGTAATTTTTCCTGATGAATATTTTAGAAAGATAAAAAGCTCTAGAATTTGATTCAGTTACAAAAATATCACGATGCTTGACCCATTTCGTTTCGCTTTTTAATATACTGAAGAAATAAGGGTTGCAATTGCAACCTTTGACACTTGGTACAATGATCCATATTGGGTAATTGATTACGTGACGTAGACTTTGGTACTACTCAAACTGGAACATCATCAAACATATAGTTGTCGTGCAACAAATAACATGACGATCTATTGAATGGTGAACGCAAATCATTGGTTAATTTCAAAAGAAATTAAGGAGAAAGTAATTCAGTGGAATTGTAACATATACACTCTTTAATGGAATGAATTGCAACCTAAATATTGAGCTCCTTCAGGATAGTATCATTTTCATTAAAAGGTTAGGTTTACCTTGTTCTGTATATAAGCACAATCTCCAGGAGGTCATCGTTCGACATATAACTGTGTTAAGAGCGTCGTTGTTCCGTGTAGAGGTTATGTTGTTTCGAATACTGTTGTGTCGCTGCCTGTTAGCATGGAGGGCGGACATTAGGATCACTTTGAGTCGTCTGTTCAGGGCGTCACAAAAAGTTTGCACATATTTCTCAGGAACCACACCGCGAGGCCAGCTTCACTTTTATATTTTGGCATGAGAGCCACCAAATAGTATTGGAGAACTGTTAATCGTGTGGTAACACAGTTTTCCCAATTCGGTTAGCCGCATTGTCACTCTCCCTGTTTTGATCTGCAACTTAAATTTTTTTTCTTTGATCATAAAACTATTTGTCACAAAGTCAGTTCAAAATGACTGAGGGCCTTGGAATACCTTGAAATTAAATGATATTGTCTTGTTATTTGTTACCTGTTATTTCGTCCTGCCTGCCTCTTTAGCGGAAGCGATTCACGTAATTAGGAGTCACTTTTAGGTCAGTCTCTTGCGTCCCCGGGCGCGCCTTGAATGTATGGTCTGGATCTGATCAAAATATTGCTCTTATCCCACTTTTACCGAGTATTGGTGTCGGGGTCACAAATAATTTTTCTTGTAAACATGTTTTTTCTTCTGTACATAAACCACCAATATAGCCGCACATCCTGATATCTGCGACAACAGAACACCCAGTGGATCATGTGGACAACTGGATTGTGGTAACACAGTTCCAATCTTTCCGTCATGTTCAAACTCTATTTGACCATGACTTAGAGATATTTTTAACATAGGACAAATGTCTTGGTTCACCATTCTTTCTCAGGAAACCACACAGGGCCAGGTTCCTGATATCTTGGCACAGCAAGATCAGTGTTAATGGAACAGCTGGACTTGTGTAACACAGTTTCCATTCTGCGCAAACATATCCACTTCCTGTTTTGATGCAACTGTAAATTACTCTATTTCACATTGAGGTGCGCAATAAATTTCCGTTTTCACATTTTCTCAAGGAACCACACAGGCCAGCTTCCTCGACATATTTTAGGCATCAGAGCTATCGATATACGATAGAACATGTATCGTCGTAATTAAGTCGTCTAATCTTGCCACATGTATCCACTTCCTGTTTGACGCAACTTTTAACATTTTTTTTTTTGGGAAAATACTATTGAACACATTTTGTCACAAATATTAGTAATAGATTACTGGATGGAGTAATTGTTGTCTGATTTTATTAATAATTTAAATGTACCTTGAAATATTTTAAATTTATGTCTTGTATTCTTATAAATTTTTCAACAAAATGGCATCCTCATTAACAATATCTCATCTTTTATCTATTCATCATGGTTATTATATGTTAGAAATTAGTGCATTGTCCATTCTGCTGTAAACTTTGCAACCAGAATATAGAACTTATCATCATGTCACGACAAAATGTCGAATTTTTAGTTACATTTATCTATTTACTTGTTGTTGCCCATGTAATGATACTCTCTAATAGATGAAGATTCAAGTTTTAATTTTTTGATTCATTGCCCCCGTGATCTGTAAGATCGGCTGTGGCAAGGCGATCTTTGTTATCTTGTCACCCTTTCTGTCATTCTGCCCAATCTGTCCTTTCTGTCTGTCTGTCGTGATAATTTTAACCTTGCTATAACTTTGTTGAAATGAATATAAGATAGTAACTAAGGGCTTTGACCCATATTTACTAAACTCCTGTATGTTCCTGTTACTTTGGGACAGGCAAGAATCCTTCTCTCCAGATGGACCTGGTAACCAAACATTGTAGACCTGCCTCCTGACCCCTGACCTTGAAGTTTGACCTACTTTTTTTCAAAAAACATTGTAACTCTTAGCTGCTCGCCTAATCTATATTTAGAATGCGTATAGTACTAATTAAGTACTAGTTGCTTTGATATTCACTATGTATTTATGTTTTCTTACTCGAATCTATAGTGACACGAACCTTTCCATGTCTAGTGTCTGGGTTTATAGCTGCCCATTACTATTTAAAGAAATATTACTCACGTGGCAGCCACCATTGTTTATGACCCTTCATTGAGTTCGACCTCTTCGAAGAAGTATATTGATACATTTTACTTTTCAAAAAAAACGATTTAACTTCTAGCATTTAAAACTTTGTTAATTGAATGATAAGCTATTTAGGAACTTTCTTAGATAACTTTCAGCTGTAATGTTTCTATCTTATGACAAGACCTTTTTCCCAGTTCAGCAGTGCTGCTAACCGGTAGTGACATACCAACATTTTTTGATCCTTCACTTAGCCTTTGACCAGTTACCCCCTTGAAGATTTGCAACCTAATTTTGCAAAAAAACATTTAACCTTTAGCTAAAACTTGGTGGTTTTGAATTGGTTAAAAGTACTAGGGTTTTGTCATATTTGACAATTGTTTTAGTTTATCTTATGACCAAGACCTTTTTTCCGTCGACACGGGGTACCACAATCTCGGATATACGAAACCTCTTGGACTCTTGAAGTCTTGACCTACTTTTCAAAAACTTTAACCTAGCTATACACTTCTGCACAAATGATAAGTATTAGGGCTTTTGATATTTCAACAAAGATATGTTTCTTATTAAAACCTTATCCAATGCTGAAGAAACAGAGTACCAAACATTTTTGACCCTCACCTGTAACCTTTGAGTTTGAGTCACCTTTACTTTTTACAAAAAACATCATTTTTAACCTCTCGTTAAAAGATCTCATTATTCGATATGGTTTAAGTACTAGGGCTTTGAAATATAGTTTTCACATGTTTTGTTCCCTTATGACAGACCTCGTGTTCCTGTGTGGTAAGGTTACCAATCGAGTTGTTGACCCTTGTAACCTTGAAGGTGTTTTTTGTAGGCGTACTTTTCGCAAAAAATACTTTAACTCCCTCTATGCTGTTATTAATACTTTGGTGTTGTTGTATTGAATGGTATGAATACTTTTGCCTTATGTGGCTTTTTGTATAGTGTATTTACAAGTATTGTTTCTCTGGTTATTGATACAATGACTCTTTTCCTTGTAGTTGTGTACTAAATACTCTTTTGACTCTCTCTGACCGTTGATTTTTGACTTTTTTAGTATCTGTTTACTTTTCAAAAATCTTTAAATTATAGCTCCATATACTTTTGAATGGCAAGGAGTTTTAAGAGTCTTCATATTTACATTGTGTTATTCATCGTGTATGACTAGTTCTCTTTTATCTTTTGTTGCGTACCATATATATGTTTGAGCTTCTTGATACTCTTTTGAATGGTTTTGAGTTTCATTTTTTAAAATTCTTTTTTTACCATGTTTGTGGTTTCTTTTTTCGTATATATTTTCCTTTTTTTGTTAATTTTTGTTTTGGTGAAGCTGGATTTATTCCTTTACATTTCTACTTGATGCTGTAATCCTTAATGACAAGCTCCCTTCCACTGGCATGTGGTATACAGGGGTGGGCATTCGTGTACTTCACAAACACAAAGTTTCTTTTTCACAAATGGAGTTTCACGAGTGCGAGCTAAGCAGGCGGACTACTCCCTTTGTCACATGTTTTAAATAAGATTTCTTATATCCACTAAGTTTCAGATTTTTTGAAATATGTCACCAAATGGCAGTTTCTAACTTAATATCTCGGTTCTTTCATCTTAATTCAATTCTCATGTTCAGATGTGCATTTTGTACAATAAATCTGGTTAAACGTGAGTGAAGATACTGATTCCGCAAGCTCTGACAAAAAATATAAGTACTTGCTTCAACTTATATAGTTCTTTTCAGTATTCCATACCTCTCCTTCCTCTGCTCATATGGGTGCATACTTTAAATGATGTTGGAAGTTAATATTTTTCAAATGAATGTTTAGAAGTAGGACAGGCGACATCAATGCCGACCCAATGTCTGCTCCCTGGATTCAAAGAAAGACTTGACTACTAACGTGAGTTGTTTCGACATTATTCGATTGCAATTTACTTACTACGTTGTAACGTACCCAGTTTAAAATCTGCTTTATCATGTCTAATTCAAAAACACTGAAGGGTTATAAAGGAATTTCTCACATTTTTGTAGCATTTTGGGTTGGGAAGGATTTTGCTTTGTAGTTTTCCAAAAACATATTTTGTGGCCATTGTTGAACGCAATGTATCCCTCGTTGTCCAATGTTCCATCTTTAGGACAAAACTCAAATAGTTTGTTAGTAGTTTTACAAACTGACCAATACTTGGTCATGTGATATAGTATTATCTTTTTTTTTTTTTTTTTTGCGAACTTTTCCAAATTCGTAATTCTTTTCCATTATTTTTTTGTTTCGTAAAATCGCACTTTCGTTGAGATATAAACAAAAAACAATATGCAAGATAGTGATCTTATAATTTGTTTCAATTTTTAACTTAGAAATATGCAAGTATTCTAGTTTAAAAACACGGTATGAGGTTTACGCATGTATTTCCTTGTTGTTCACATGTAGGACAGCATTCAATGCCTATCACGAAGTGTTATTAGCTCAAATACCCTACCGACGCCTTGGATGCAGGTTTGGGGAGTGTTCACCTATTGTGGTTTAGATTGTGTATTACTTTGGTAATTATATGTGTACCTCTTGATAATGCCAGGATAATGCGGTTGAATAGTTATAGCAATAAGCGAGCTAGGTAACTCGGAGAGAAGAAGGTTACACTGCTCTCCTCGTCTTAGCTAAGGAAGCTTTCTCGAAATGGGTGCCCGAAATGCGTAGATCACGCACCTCGCCTTCCCAACCATTTTGTTTCCCGCACTGAATCTTTCTTTGGACGGTGAGATCAGCCGGGCATACTCTTACTAGAGGGGCTGCTCAGATCCTGATTCGTCAAGCAGTGCATGACAGCCTAAAGATAGATTATGTGAAACAAAAACCGAAATGTCTCACTGTTCGTTAGATCGGCATTGTTATAAATTTTACGCTAAATGTTGTTATACCATTGACTTGGACCCTACGGTGGTTGCTATACCTCAGTATTTAATAGACCTGTTTAGGTGGATGGCCTAGTGCTATCTGTATTCGGATGTTGCCTTTATGAAAGCAATAGTGCATATTCGAAAAGCTTTAATTAATAATGTTAAGTTGATCGCTATGATTGGAGCTGCCATGCTGTAGTATTTATGACCACAGTCCTTGGAGTATGTACACTGGAGATAGGCCACCGCAGGAGCTTTGAAGCATGCAGAATTTTACTGGATGATATTTGTTACTTGAACTTTAACGGGAGAAAAGTGTGAACATGCGTCTTGGTAGTTCAATGTAGAGGGCGAGAATTTATATTGCTTTCGCAATCCACCATTTTTAAAATTTGCAAAAACCACCAAAATTGGAGCATTTAGGGCCACCATAAACAGTCATTAATGGGGCTTTTTAAGCCTGGACCATCACTACGCGTTATTACCCAACAAGCAAAACACACCAAAGTTGCCATACAAACCCATTCCCTTAGGTTGTTGCTTATTGTTTCATTTTATGGATACTATGGTGTACAATAATTATTAAGTGAGTGTCATCAAAACTTGGCGTTTCTGCTTTATTAATATTTATTTCTTTGGCAATTATGTGTAATTTAGCTACTGCTATTCCACAGACAATTATAATGGAATTGAAATAATATAAATAACAACTCATAAGTTTCTTGCTGGGGTTTTCGACTTGACTTTCGCTCTACACACTCTCTCCTAATTGTGATAATTCGAACATACCATGACCCGTATCTGGTACTACAATTCGTGGTTCTTTCATCAACAGACTTAGACCCGCGCCGGCAGATTTTGCTCATGAATACTCCAAAAGAGACCGTAGGCACCTAATCACTTTACTAGATGCAGATAAAGAATTCGTTAATCCAAATCAAATGTTCTAGGATTTATCATTGTGAAAACTGCACTAATTATAGGAAAAAAATAGAATAATTAGCAACCAGCACCAACGCATGTTAGACTGCATTAGTTTTTTAATTTTTAAATAAGCATATTTTTAATTAGACAGGTTTGTGATAATGTAGTGAGGGGGTGTTAGAAAACATGTCGTTTTGTAATATTTTACAAACCAAGAATATTACCTTTCAATTCGTGGGTAGTCATTAGCTTGATGTCCAAATTTATCCACCACAGTAAAGTTTAAATATCTACGGTAGAATGGGTTATAATATCAATTTAGATTAATAAGAAATTCAAGAACTAATTGCCAAATCATGGTTACCTGAGTTGTTTTTTTTTTCCGTTTCTCCTATTGGTATTTTCTATAGTTGGAGGTTTCTACGCATCGTTTTTATTTCTACGTTTGCATATTAACTATTTTGTTTTTTCTTGTTTTTTTCTTGGTGTATGTAATTTTTGATTTTGATCTGTGACTAACGATTTTTACTCTTCATGTTGTATTCATATTTAGTATTTATAAGTCATGTTTTCGTATAAATAGTTTTTAGTATTTTTCAATTCGGTTTTATGTGTCAGAATCTACCATTTTCATATTTATCGTGTCTTTTGTATTTTTAATGAATTTATCTCTCAATATTGATTTTGGTTTCTCTAAGAATAGATTGATAAAAATTATTGAGAAATTAATGTATAGGATAATATATAAACATATAAGGACAAGTGTGACATACAACTATTAGTAAATGTAAGAATAAAAATGTATTGTGGACAAAAAAAAAAAAAAAAAAAAAAGCTAACAAAAATAGCTCTTTGTTCTCTCAGAATTTCAATAGTTTTGTCTTTATTTTTACAAAGGAATTAGATATTTAAAAGTTTAGTTATATAAACCTTAAATACACAATTATTATCAATAAAATTACCTATTTACGTTCAGATATAGGATCCATCTGTTTTTTTACTGTAATCTTTTATTATGTTTTTCTTTATTTTGATCTCTTTGTCTCAGCTCGATGTGGCAAATGTTATTTTGATTATTCACTGTGGTTTTTTATTACAATATGTTAACTCGTATCGAAGGTTCGATAATGCGCCTTATTTATAGTTTCCGGCACTCGGTATCGCCCAATAATGAAGAATGATGTATTTTGATTTATCTTATTCTTTTAGTCATAGGCATTCACAGAGTGTTTATCGAAATCTCTTAACTGGGATTCTCTGTTTATAAAAAGTTTGCTCTACAGCTTATAAATGCAGAACATTTTTGGATCTGTTATTATCGTGTTTTCGATCACAGTTTAAATAGTATCTAATTTAGATTCTGGCCGAAACCATGGGCTGTTACGAAACAATATTGGATGGGTGGTTCTCCGGCTCTCTAAACTTCCGCGCTTTCCTTAAGGCCTATATTGCATTCACATTAAAGGCTTTTTCTTTTCTTAGTGGGTTCTTGTCAACATATCTCGCAAAATTATTTTTTGTGTGGAACAAATTTTAGTAGAAACTTTGCTCAAGAATACGTTTTATTGTCAGCATCTTTGTACGTTTACAATTGTAAATGTCAGTTATATTTCAACGGGAAGAGATGTTACTGTGTTGATACTTTGTTTGGGACCAAGTTTTCCCGATATATGTGTATATTCAAAAAGTTTTTTTCCTACAAAAGGGTGTATGGATGAGGTTTGAGGTATAATCCAACTTTTTCATTTGATTTTTGTAATATTATTGAGCACTTATGGGTTATGTCTATCTGATTATCTCTCAATTACCGTATTATTTTGTGGTGTGATTAAGATGTTATCGAGCGTTGTCTCTCTCATATTATAATAAATATATTATTTCTGCTTTTAGATATTACCCATACTTTGTTTAGATCGCAAGATTTCAGGTGTTTTGATACTATGTATGACGTCTGTTTGGGATACTCGGCGTTAGGACTGTATTCATTGTATTAATATTCCCTATAAACGATTTTCTTTACCGCTACCTGCAAAAAGTGTCTGATCCGAAGATCTTCAATGTTTAACCTGGTCGGGTTCGTTTATCTCCCCTATAAGGTATCAGCAGAGTAACGGCATACATATGTTATTGATATTATCAATTACATCGTCATTGTGATAGGATTCTTTGTTGTGTAGGGTTAGAGAATATTTTTCGCTCTAGATTTCTTTTGGTATTAATCCGTGCCTCTGAATGATTTTATCTTAACTTTTCTTAGTTTTATAGTTCATAGCGTTTTTGAGGCATTTAATTTGGTTACGTTTATATTATATGGATATTCATCTATGTTTTGGAACGATCCTATATTTATTAGAATTCAGACTTTTAAATAGGACAGATCTCCTCTATCAGTTTATTAGCACTCTCTTATATATTTGAACAGTATGTTGCCGTAATGTATTGTTAGGAGAGACTATGTATGATGTCTTCTCTTAATGTCCCTGTCATTGGAACGTAATCATTCGCTCGATGTGGTTTTTAAATTTAAATTTTCTCACTGAACCAGTTGATTTTCAAACGTTTATTTGTTTTGATATTCATAATACATCTAAATAGTTCCCACTGTATCCTGATTTACATTCTTATGCTCTTGGTTTTCAATAATATAAGATACAATTTAAATTAAAGAAATAAGAATTATAATCATGTGAAGGTTAACCTTCTGAGGTGGAGATTGTATCTACAAATGGTTCCGTCGCCAGTGCGACCATGATGTGTCCATTTTGCTTTGTCCAATGTATGAAATTATTTTATTTATTTTCTTATAATATATGAATAAATTCTCTCTTTTGAAAGAATTGTTAAGGGTAGAGGTATTATTGTATCTGTTTAGAATTAAGTGTGTTAGAATTTAGGTTTATTGTAAGTCGGAGGATCGGGTAATTTTCTAGGCATCGGATGGTATCGGGTGGGAATTTATATAGCATACTTACATTGTATATGCGGCATTGATCTTATTAAGTGTTGGTTCGCGTTCGCGAATAGTGGTGAGTCTGGTAAACTTCAGCCTAAGACTAGAAAATTGATATGTTTGCAATCGTCTCTCAAACTCGTCAATCAAAATGATTCTCCAAGACGGTCGAACCTATATTCTAACTCAATATATCTGTTCTGCTCAGAGACAGTGGCAGTCCCTGAAATTGATGAGATGTATCTCAAAAAAAGAAGAATGTGTCTGGTCATTTGTTCCTCAGAAAATACAATATTTTGGAGGCGTCAATTTATTTTATATTGTATCTCTATATTATGGGCAATTAGGTAATTTTTCATTTATTTTACAATTGGATCTCTCTGGATCTGCTCATAGTTTTA